>VZTR01002642.1:287499-366130 GCA_013400775.1 Chaetops frenatus | reverse complement strand
CGGGGCCGCCCCCGCAGCGGCACAGCCCGCACCGCTGTGCGCTCGCCCCCGCGGGGCCGCACCGCAGCTCCCCCGCACGGCACCGGCACGCGGAGCGCCGGGCTCGGACACCGGCCCCCCGTGCTGCCGCTGGCACATCGCCCCCTCCCCAGCTCCTGCCGTACCGGGAGTGCTGCTGGCACCGTTCTCGCACCACTCCTTTGCCACTTCTTTCACTACGTCCTTCTGCCTTTCTCGAACTATTTGATGGGAAAAACAAAGAGCTCCCCTCGTCCTTGCCCCCGACTTCCCTCTCCCTACTTTTGATGATTTCGGTCAGTCCCCCATTGAGTGACCCAAAGCGTGTGCAATTCCGCTGCCAACCTCAGTCCTTGTTACCCTGCCTCACAAACTCACTGATACATCTTTCTCAGTCTCAGCACAGCTAAACTCATCTTCTTCTCCCAGCCACTGATCCTGGCTCTGCTCCAGATTACCTTCATCTCAGAAGTTTAAACATTTTATCTTTACTTGCTGCTTTCTCTCACTTTTGCAAGCAGGGCAATTGCTTTGACCTCTTCCTTGCCTTTCTAAGCATTGCAGGGACTTGGTTTGGTTTGTTTTTTTCCCCTCTCCCACTTACTAGGATTATTCTCAAGTGCTCAAAATCCATCCTGTTTACTCTCACCTCAGGTTTAATACCTCGCTTCTCAATCACGACAGTCCCCACACGCTAGGTAGAAATCAGGTGCTAACATTATCTTATTTTCCCATCATTATAACCACTTTTTACCCATCTTTTCATTTCTTCATGTTCCTATTTTCTTAGCACAGCAATTCCAAGGGTTCTCACACTGAAAGCCCTATATACCTCGCCACTTTCTACTTATTTGCACTCATCATACACATACTTCTATGCTTTACAGCATCTTGAACCAATAGCTAGAATAATTTAGCTATCCCATTTGCCTTTTATAAAATTATATTAATCAACAATACCCTATGTCTATGTCTTCACTTAAACTGTAAGAGAGAACTTTTTTTGCTTTAAAGCTAAGATTTCACTATGGACATTAGCACTCTCTAAAATAACCCGTGTCTTCATTGCCTCTCATATCTTTCCACAAAAGGCAATAACAAATTCTATATTGATTAACAACACAGTTTTGACACTACCACTTCAAAAATCCATTGATCTTTAGCCTTTTGACTGCATAACACAGATTTGTATTTTGAATCCAGGACTGAAATGAATACTTACTTTCTTTGTATTCATGCAAATAGGCTTTGTTCTGACTTGCCCTTTTTCATCTGCTCCTTTAGGCACAGTAGAGCTCCTATCTCCCCTATTACACTGGGGCTTTTTCCTATGTATTGTCAATTTTAATGCAAATTAAGTAGCTGCTGTACCTGGAATTAAATATACTGTTGTTGTTCACTAACTTGAAATGGTGTCTTTATATTTAAAGTTTAAAAGGATATGTTTTTCACCACGTATTACCTTTGATTCTGTCCAATTCCAAAGGTTTCTTACCAATTTTTTGTCTCTCTGACCAGCATTTTCATTAACCACCACGGTATTTCCCATGTTTGCACTGCAGACTCCTACAGCATACACTAATCAGTTGTCTGAACCATCACAAGCAGAATGAATTTTGCAATATTTGTATGTGCAGGTGTACATAACTTACGGTGCCACTGAGCAAAACTATTCCAAATTAATCACCTAAGGTAAAAATTACATGTGCTCGATGAAGGGTAAGTGGCACCCCCTGTACCAGTGGGAACCAACACCACACCACAGGACTTCCACAGTCTGGATATGGGACATGTTACAAAGATGCTCCAAATTCAGGAGAGTTGTGAAAAACAAATGGCTAAAACTACCTGGTGCTCACAGAAAGGGACTAAACCTTTGGTGCTTGTGTCAGAAATGTCCTTGAGTCATTCAGGCACCCACACACGTCCCTGTAAGCTGCAGCCCTGCTCCAGGTAGTGCTGCTCCCTGTGCTGCCTGCTCCAGGCTCCTGCAGGGCATGGCTGGCACCATCCCACAGGCATTCTTGGTTCAGACTTAACACCACATAAAATCAAAGGCCTTTTCACTCATTACTTTTATACACAGCAGTAGTTGGGACACAATATTTAAGTCTGCTGGCTGATTAAGGGTAGAAGATGATACACTGTTTTCTTGTTTTATTAGTTGGAGACACTGTGCAAATGAGGGCTGTAAAAACAGCTAATATCTACTGCTTTTTAAGCTTAATTTAGGTGATACTGGAACAAAACAAGTCGGCCTTATGCATTTTGGCAAGGAAGGATAGATGGGAAAAAGACTGACAGAGCAATTACAGGGAACTTGAAACATGCCCAGAGTCAACAAGATGACCTAACATTTGTCCTTTTAAAAATAAATACTCAGAATGAATAGTTCAGCTCAGCAAACCATCTCTGAGAAAGGAAAACAATCATCCTAGGTGCAACTGGTAATCCTCAAAGACCATGTCCTATACTTGTCCTTCAGTTATGGGAAAAGGAGTGCAAAGCACTGTTCCAGACCATTAAAACTGCCAAGTTTGTATTGCATTCCCTATTTCCTACTTTGACTCTCATTTAAATTTTTTTTATTTAAAAATCTTTGGATCTTCAAATCAATGATAATCAGAAAGAGTTTGATGAACACCTCAGCCAGAATCACCTCAGGTGATCAGGATGTGAGAATTAGGATGTGAGCTCTAGCATGTGCTCTCCAGTGCCACAATACTAGGAGCCAGATGGAAATGATTTTACACTTCTGCACACTGGGATTTCTCCATGAAATGTTCTGGGGTGAATAATGAATGCTCAGAAAGATTGCAGGCCTCTCTGCACTGCTGAGATAAGGGTGCCAGCTTTCCTTGCAAACACAGCATAAGAGTTTGTTAAGGTCATTTGAAATTCTGCTCCAATGGTTTGTGGTTGTGGGGTTGTGGGTTTTTTTTTGTTTTGTTTTATTTTTTGTTTGTTTGTTTGTTTGTTGTTGTTGTTGTTGTTGTTGTGTTGTTTTTTTTTGTTTTGTTTTGTTTTGTTTTTTTTTTTCAGTTTGAAGGATATGCACTGGAAATCCAAGCATGAACTCTATTTCCACTTAGCCGAGGTAGATTTCACCTCTTGTTTTTAAGGAAGTAGGACACTGTTTTTTCACTTCTGGATGACTTTTTTTTTTCCTTGTAGAGATAAGAGTAATCTAAAGTTTCCAGTTCAGTGCAAGTCCTACAGGAACTAGAAAGTATCATTCCTCCAGCAGCAGTATTTGCCTCCTTTTAACTCAGGTATTTTCAATCTTGCAAACAGTCAGATAACAATAGCTACACCAGATTGAAATATTTGCCTAGAAAACCCTGCCTAATTCAGAGTGGCAAATTTTGTGGTCTTGTATAAGTTTTTTCCAGGAAAATTTCTCTTTTCCATCAGTGCTGAAACTGAATTTGACATAATTTTATACTTGAAAAACTTACACAAGAACAGCAATTTCTACAGATAAAGCTATTAATTTGGGAATTTCAGATGGACCATATGCTGTCTGTCTAGAGACAGACAAATGTAAAATCATATCAAATTATGTGTCTACACACAGGACTTACACTGTTGCTCTCCAAAGGGCAAATGGAAGAAGAAAGCATAAGAGCAAGTGGAAAAATGGGAGAGGAGGATTTCAAAAGGTAGCAATAGCAATAAATGAAGCTGAAAGGAGACTTGGAACAGCAGTCTGCAGTTCATCATCTCACTGTCTTCACCTTGCTGCCCACATACTTGAAAGACTTCAGATTCAGATTCATCTCCTGGTGGGCCTTTCATTTTGTCAGCTCCAGTCTGCTGCTGGAGACAGCTCTCAGACAGAAGTTTTCAGGAAGAAAGACACTTTGCTTTGCTTTACCTTATCGATTTGAGAACATACAGAGGCAGGAAATTTTATTCTGGCTCAATTATTTGCAAAAAGCAAGCAGAGACTTGTCAGATTCTGAAGGGAGAGAAGTGACATATTGAGAAGACAGTGACAAAATAACCCAGAAAACAGGCCTACATGGGAATGGTTTACCTGCCTACCCTGTCACAGTGATGCTCAACCCAGAAAACAGTGTCTGTGGCTCCTAGCAAAGATTTCAGAAAGAGAGCAATACTCACTGACTACTAATTTATAAAGCAGAAACCCACTCTTCTGCTTAAAATGATTTCTCCCACACTTTGTCAGCAGGGTCACATTGACTGATTGTCTAAATCCTGGGCTGAGAACTCCCTGGGCAGGAAATGTGTAAGGCAGTTAAGTCCTGTCTATGTGTCTCCTCTTTTCTTCCCTAATTCAAATCCTTTTGCTTTCTAAGAGCCTGGGTGACAAGGGCCACAACTTCAAATAATAACTTTTATGGCATAGGAGTTGATATTTCTGAATGTCAGCAAGGGCACCTGACTTTCCTGAAATTTCACATCAAGACACTGATGATCTCCAAAGCAATCAACACTGGGGTTTTTGGTAAAATTCTTCACTAATTCTGTAACACAACCAAGAAATGCTGGGAACCCAAGTCTGTTTCCTGACCAAGACTCCCTCCAGCTGGAACACACTCACTGCTGATTAATCTAAATTTCAATCAGTTTCTAATACTTTTATAGCCTAATGTTCTGTTTACAAACTATATAGAATATTCCTTATTTGCTTGCGCAATTTAAATATTGAAAAGAAGGTTTTAAAAAAAAATTAGTAAGAGCCTAAGTTTTTAAAATCTCTTTGTTTGAAATAAGCTTAACTTTCAGAAAATGTCTGTGTACATAGTTGCATGCTTTATTTGAAACACTAGAAAACGTGAAGTATTATTTTTGTTGGTCCTGAAAGTAATGCTCTCTTTAGTATAAATAGTTCAGAAAATACTTCTGCTTTCTTCTTAACTGTAAAAAAAAAGACAATGAAAATACCCTGGCCTGAAGCCTGCTGGGAAGTAAGTGATTTTCAGTAGGACCTTTAGTACAGAGCTGTCAGTCTAAGGGCAAACAAAGCCACACGCTTTTCTTTCAAGCCTGTTGGAAAAACTACTTTGTTACAGGCAAGAAAACAGCACCTTTATGTGTCACTAAATACAATTTTTAAGGATTAAGTTTATCCCATTGTCAGTATTTCAGCTTACAAAGTATTTAGAACGAGCACTTCATTTCAACACTTACATTCCTTTTATGAGTATTTTCTCTTATGCTACCAAGAAAATACCTTTGAAATCATTGCACTGCATTCACTTCAGAAATCCCATCTTCATTATACAACTACATGGGCCTGCAAGCCCTACTTCCTTTTAAAATCTAATTTATGATTCTATTTAAGTTTTTTCTAACACTGAATCTGCCACGAGCTGTGACACACATGGATTACAAACATAAAATATGTACTCTATATTAAGAAGATCAGCCATGACAGAAGGCAGTGCTGAAGTGTCACAGAGTTTGGGATGGCTACACACACTTCTCCAAGGATGAGCTCCATGGACATAAAAGCCTGGCCTATCTTCAGCTTTGGCCAGATTTTTCCCACTGGAAATACTTTAGTCACTTCAGGATCAGTATCACTGAAATAACTGGAGCTCAGTTAGTTCATTCTGAATTATTGGATTTTGAAATGCTGTAATTGATAGTTATATTATTAATTAAGGAAAAAACAAGCAACAAACTCCAACATGTACTTTTAAACCTCAGTGTAGTCTGCTAGGAGGAATAAACCAGATATGTGTAAACAGAAATCATTTTAGCTGTTACACCAAGCTCATTTAATTATCTCAAACATCTGAATACTTAAGAAAATGCCATTGTATTAATGACTCCCACTAGTTTCAGTCTGCTAAGCAGGAGATCATAGGCTAAGTGCTAATACACTTTGAATATACACACAGGGAGCAGCTGAAGAGATAAAGACTTAAATAGAAAATGACCTGGTAGGAGTTCTCAGTTCTGATTTTTACTGTGTCAGCAAACCAAAAAGCCAGCAAAATTCATAATTCATTCTGAGTAACTGTTAGGAAGTGCTTCAAGTGAAAAGCTTGTGGTGGCTTTTTTTCTGCTTTTGCTTCCTCTAACCTATAGAAAAATTGAACAACTTCATAAAAGCCGAATTTGTGAAACTTTATTGACAGGAGGTGAGTAAGCAAACTGGAGGAGATGAAGTAGAGGCAACTGAAATGAACAAAGGCCATAAAGCTCCTGGAAAAAAGCCATTTGTCACTCAAGCTCTTACAAAAATTCCCTTGTCAGATCAGAGAAATACATCTGAGTGTTCCGAGGAGCACACTGAAATACTGACCACTATGGGCTTCATTAGTTTCACTCACCCACTCAATCCTATTTTGTTTTAATTCCTTTCAGGAGGCTGAGAAAGTCACCTTGTCTAAGTGGTCAAGCCCTGCTGTTTCCCACAGCAGCCACCACACAAACTCCAAAAGTGTTCATGTTATGCCAGGAAATCCAACCTCCTCCACAGAAGCCAAAGAGTCTGGAACAATAACACACTATACAATATTCAACATTTTTACTCCTCTAACTTTAGGAATTTCCCAGAAGAAGGAGTACAATTACTCTGAGAACTCCTGCTTCCATGTCCCCATTTCAGCTCCATGCAGTGACACTGCAGTCAGCCAGCAAACTGGTCAGCCTGCACAGCAACAAATATGCTCTTACCTATCATCATCTGCCATCTTATCTTCTCCATCTTAACCTTTTTCATTTGGCCAGTTATATCTTGCTGTAGCCATTAAGTTAAAGATATTTATCTGTAAATGCTACCTGCTTGCACAGATGCACACAGACTTGCATCATGCTGATGTCTTCTGTTTGCATTTTTGCACTAAGGCAGTGTATATCCATGGAAAATACTTATATCCTTTTCCAGAGAACTGAAATTCCTGGAGTAGTTCTCATGGAATACACTTTAATAAAATAGAGTTAATTTCACTATTAATTATCTTCTTTCTACAATGATGAAAGTTATAATAAATTACCATAATTCCAGGTAAATGAAAACCATCACTGGTGCACAATGAAATTCTCACAGAAAGGTGGGATGAGCTGTTTGCCTGATGGAAGTGGTTTTGTGTTCCCTTACTGCCATTTTGGCTCTTTTGCCTTCAGAGTGAGATTGGTGTTTTTACACAGACAAGCTACAGGAATGAAAAAAATCTGCCATACCTGGAATATGGAACAGACAAGTGCTGTACTGAGCAAGATCAGATACAAGCTGATATCTACCTCAAAAGCAGTCCTGGAAATATCTACAAAATTGAATATATAGAAGAGGAAACTGCCTTGGTTAACATCACAGAATCCTCTCAACATACATCTCACAGAAACAGCTCATCACAAAGCACAATTCATCTTGGCTTTATCACAGAATGTCACCTAAGAAGGAAGCACTGAAGAAAACTCCCTGAGTATGTGTTGATTCTGGCTCTATATCCATGACATAAATGTTCCTCAGTTTTAGAACAAAAGAAGAGGGTATTTAAAGACAACAAGGTACAACTTCACCACTTCAGACACATGCACATTATTTGCCTGCTCAACACTCTTGTGTGAACTCCACACATGGATATCAATAGGAATTCTGTGTCAAAGCTTTCAGAGAGAAACTGTAGGAATTTGTAGGAGGAAGGAAAGCTAATGACAGCTAATTAAAGATTCAATTACATGTCTTAGATTTAAGATTCCAGATTTAGTCTTTTCTGAGTTTGTTTGCTGTGTTTTGTTTATGGAGCAGTCTACACTGATGTAACTGTTCCTGCCATTTATTTCCATGATAAAAGTAGGAGAAATAACTCCTAGTAAGAACCTGCAAAAACTAGTCTGATAAATGGATAGCTGACATACAATAAACATATAATATGCAAACACATATTTTAAAGACCTTTCATGGATATTATTATTTAAAAATCGTAAGTTAGTTACAAAATCCTATTTACATTTTTTTAGGAGGAAAGAAGCCAATCCAAGTGTAAAAGTAACCCCATTTTAGTGTCTAAAGGTAACTCTCCCACTCATATCTGATACACAGCTAGCAGATGGAAAAATCAAATTATGGATTTATTCAGTACACATTTGTAAAAGGACAGTCATCACACAGTATTCCAGCAAGCCTCCACCTTTCAAATACTGTTTAGAGTGGGTGGAATAGTTGCTGTTAGACTTTTAAGATCCAGGTTTAAAACAAACTGCTTTATGTCCTGTAACACACTACAGTCTCCATGACAATCTCTCTTCTGCAAAGCAATAGCTTCATTTATTTCAGGGTTATTTGCTCCCTTGCTTACCTTTGCCTAGAAATTCATCTACTCAACAAAAGGAGAAACTTTTCCTAGGGAAACAGAATGGAAAAAAAATAGCTGTTTAATATCCACTGGCACAAATGACAGTTCCAAACCCCATGCTTGTATCTCCAGGGATTTAGATTTATTGGCATCTTTACTAGCTGGGTCTTGGAAGGCTGCAAAGTTGGCCAGGAAGAACAGTGTGTATATATTGAGACAGAAAACTCTGTGAACGACAGACATTTTTCACTGATGAGTTCTGTTTTTCCAAGAGGATGGAGTGAAGAACTGTAAATAACATGTTGGGCAGAGGTTGAAAAAGTTATCTAGCTTTTTATAGGCAACTTGAAGACTTCACTGCTTGCTGGGTTTCTGGTCTCAAGCCAATCACTATGAAAGTTCCACTTGCACACTTAACTCCTTGCTTACCTTTGGTCCCAGAGTTGGTATTAAGGTTGCATAAGACTGAGCACACATGAGAGCGAGAGGGAGAATGAGAGAACAAACTCCTCTGTACCTACTAAAAGCATTCTTTCAACTAAAATGCTAGAAAATCAGAGGACAGGGAATGTATGAGCAGAATTACATTAACTTTACAAATGGAAAAACAAGGGGCAAAGATGGAAAACAGCTTGTTACTGACAAAAGAACAACTATCAAGGGTAAAGTCAGAAAAGAAATCATTTAATTTTAACTCTGACTGTAGGGACAACTTGTATCACACTTTCCTGCTTCCCCTTTCCCCAGTGGAGGCCATTTACCATGCTAGATGAGAAAAACAATGGATATTAATGTGATTACTTGACTAAAATTTGTGGATTTTTGAAAAGCTACCTTTTTCCACATAGAAACAGTCTGACTATTTCAAAACACAAAAACCTCAGTAAATTCAATAGAGACAGAGTCACTAATCTTTCAGTCTCATAAAATTGATTTTCAGTCATGGTTTGAGAAAAGGGCTGGGCAATCACCTTATTACACATTTTAATGAACCAACTTGTCCAAAATGTAAGTGTTGATTAAAAACCAAAAAAACTACCCCCAGTTTCTAGATTTGATGTAAAAATAACCTTGTAAATAAGGATTATATTTAACCAATGCAAATATGCTTTCCTAAATCTGCAGGCAGGTAAGACTATGATTTTTTTCAGCAGGAGTTCCTCTATGCTGTGGCTCAAGGAACATTCAATGATGAGTGCTGGAAGCATCACACCTGTAACATTATTTTGCTCTGCAGAAGATACAGTGAAGGGAAATGAAGAAAATTAGCAAAGACCAAAAAGGAAGAAAAACAAGAAAAAGAGAATGAGAAAACACTGATTTGTTTTCACTTTTCAGCCTTCCAAACTTTAGCTTGTACTGTAACCATAAAATATCTGCCATTTATATAGCTGACTGTATTTACAAATTAAGGCATATGATCATAGAATCATTTGGCTCAGAAGGGATGCCTGGAGGGTTTTTCATTTATTCCCAGCAGTTTTCCACACAAATATGTCTTCACCACACCAGAAATGGTTTCCTCACACATATGAAGAACAATAGCTTTATAATGTCATTATTTGGGAACGTAGGAAAAGCTATGAAACCCTTGTTAAAATTCCTGGGGCAGCAGGCCAGGCAGGCAGTGTGGCAGCTCCAGCTCTCTCTGTGCCCAAGGAGAGCCCTGGCTCTCCCAGCCCCTCTGCAGCACAGGCTCCCCACTGCAGGAACCTCCTGAGCACAGCCCAGCACTGCTGGCAGCACCAGCTCCCAAACTGTCACATCCTTTCCCAGAGTAGCTTGCTCTTCCTAGCACAAGCAGAAAATGTGTAGCACAGAGTTGTCTTTTACTCAACATCTGAATATTTCCCAGTTGGTGGAGAGCTGGCAGGAGGAGCTGCATGACTGAAGGGCTCTTTCACAAAGGAGAGCATTTGCTCGTGCTGGGTCTGTTCCTGCCCAGGGAAAACACTGACATTTCATGGCTGTAATGTGCCCATCTCCTGAAGAGATTAAAGACAATTCTGTCTTCTAAAGCAGGTAGGAATTTAAGCATCTCCTAACCAGATGTCCCTATCTACCTACCCTAAGCACAGAAAAGAAAAAGAAGTGGTAGAAAAAAATATTAGACTATTATGATATGTTGTCATTATGGTATCGTTACTATTTTGTTCAGTGTACAACTACACAGTGTTAATGGTGGAATTCACCTTTTCTAGACACTTTTTTTTGGTGTATTACATGGTACTAAGTCTAATAACTTGCTTCAAGCATTATCTAGTCACTGGAATCAAAGTGGGTTGTTTTATTTTTAATGATTCCTTTATGGTTTCTGTTCCCTTGTGGTTGCATAAAAATGGCTTCCAGAACACTCAGAAGTAAGAACAGCAAAACAGAATAACTAAACCCTTGAGATTTCTGGGATGTCACTTGTGATTTCTTTTTTTTTTTTAAATTTAGGTTGGCAACCCCTCATACTCATTTTCACATAAAGCATTAGAAGCACTAAAAAGACAAACATTTTTTTCAGAACCAATCATGATCAAACTAAAAAAAAAAATCATTAATTTTCTTAGAGTCCCCATACATGATTAAACCCCAGTTCTCACCATGCTGAGGGCACAATCTCAA
Organism: Chaetops frenatus; assembly: GCA_013400775.1. NCBI lineage: Eukaryota > Metazoa > Chordata > Aves > Passeriformes > Picathartidae > Chaetops > Chaetops frenatus. Next base: position 355,223 of record VZTR01002642.1, on the reverse strand, counting down.
CTCAATGGATGTACAGTAAGTTCCATTTCCCCCCAGTCTGATTTAAATGGCAGTAGTTTGGTTGGAAGGCTCATGTTCCTCATAGCAGATGTCTGGGAGCTGGAAGCACATTTGCCAACCAAAAAGAGACACATCAGCTATGAGCAGGAGGAGAGTAACTCAGATCTCTCCCCAGCCAAGGACAGGAAGGAAAGCAGAGAGGTAAGATTTCTACAAAAGTGATTTTAGTCTGGTGTTGCCTCCAGTTTCAAGTTTTTCAAGTACATGGCAGGAAATATTGAACTTTAGGTTTCAGTTAGGTTGTCTCAAGCAACCTTGGCACTGCATGTTGTTTGGGGGTTCTTCAAGCCAACATTAGCAAACTCAGGCTGGGCAAAACACATGTCTAAAACACATTAATGGTTCAGAGCACCACTAATGGATTTCCCTCTTCCCTTAGATGATATATAGCCAGTTATCTCTAACAGAGACATTAAATTCTGTAACAAACCTTTTGTTTTAATCAAAGGCATGAGATTCATTAATGCTGAGGTTACACTTCAGGAAATGGGAGAGAAACAAACAACAGCTGGATCGGATCAAAAGAAAATCCCATATATTCATTCAATGCCATATTTTTGACAGTGCCCAGTAATGTATATCTATGGGAATGTATAGAAAGAATTGAGGCAGAAAATGAAACTCCCTTGATAGAACTGCCTAACTTCCAGCAGAGCTGAGGCATGTTGCCTGTTTGTCCCCTATATTGGGGACTTCATGAGAGCCTTCTTTTCTGCATCTCAAATTCACCTGTACAGCTCTGGTCACACAGAATCCCAAAACAGCACCCTGCTCTCCTTTTCAGAACCAACCTTCCTCTTAGGACAGACAGTTGCAACTCCCAGCCTGGAACACAACTAAGGCTACCCAGTGAGTACCAGAGAAAGCTCCCACTGGGCAACACCCTGCTGTATGATAAGAATTACCTTTAGAAACTTGCAGCACCAAATTTAGACTTCAACTACTCAGTGTCCAGAACTTGCCCTTCTGCTCAGCAGAGTCTGCTGCCAGTGCCCAGTCACACTTGGCACAAACAAAGGCACAACAAAGGGAACTCACTGCTGTCTCCAGCTTCAGGCTCTTAGTGGATGCCCTCACCTTAATTTGACCCTGCTTGCTCAGACCACAGAATGAAGGCCTTTACACATACAGAAGAGAATAAACACACTGCATAGCTTTTGGAATTAAAACCAGAACAATTCCCCATAGCCATTTCCAGCAAGACTTCATGCACATCAATGTCTACACTATGGTAGATAATGTGCATGCACAGCTTTTGTCTGTGGGGAGCAGTTACCAAAGATGGACATCAAGATCTTTATTACAACAGATTATTATTACCACAGAAGATGTGCCAGGAAAATACAAATAGTGTATATTAAACCATATGGAGAACTTGATGGTATGTGGAGTCAACCACCAAAATGCTTCTTCCTCAATCCCCACCTACCCACAGCCTGATGAATGCTCATCATCTGTGCACAAAGTTTAACTTTGTTTTATTAATAGTAGCATGAAATTTGGATATTTAAGAAATTTGTCCTACTATATAAAGCAATATATTGGGATTTTTTTCTCCTGCTGAAATAATTTCTAATTTAGTTACTATAGAAACCATCCTGCAGTCATCCTAAAAAAAAATCTGTATATATTTACACTCATACTAAGAAAAAAGGAGTAAAGCTGGAAAGTACCTGTACATGCAAGAGAGAAATGGCCAAAGAAAACAGATTTGACAGCAATTTATAGGAACACAGCAAAAACTCCTTAAAATCTAACAGCAATATTCATTCATATGATTGCCATAACAAACAAAGCCATGAACATGCAAAAACCTCAGCTCACAGAAAATCAGGGCCTTTCTTTTCTGCTTGGGAAACAAATAGGTGCAATAATGCAGTAACGCTATTTTTTCTTGGAACTGAAAAAGGGAAGTTCTGAGCATCCTGACATTATTCTAATATGTCAAATGAGAAGAAATCAGGGCTAGCTGAACATGCCTTTTTTGCTCATTTAAGTCACAGATGAGTGACAGTTAACAAATTATACAACAGCCTGTGACACACAGATCCAGACCAGCAGTTCTGCAGTAAAATTTAACAAGAGAGCTTTACCCAGGTTTATTTCTTTTCATACAGTGCTGTCATAAACATTTCATACATAATTCTACTAGGAGTATGCATGATTTATAAAATGTCTGGGAGGAGCTGCTAGCTTTCTCTCTTGCACTCTGTTGTTTGTACTTGTAAAATTGAATCAGCTGTAATTTCAACAACCCTAAATCTTCTCTACAAGAGATTAAAAACACCAGTGCTACTTGCTGCAGAAGAAAAAGGTATTCCAGTAGCAAAGTATCTACAGAAAACCACTGAGACATTAATTTAACCCTTTTGTATCACGAAGGCTGAAGAGTTCTCAAAAATAAAACCAAATGCCTTTTGTGGAATCAAATAAACACTTTGGGTAAAAGGTTTCAGTTGGAAATAACCTCAGGGGACATTAATATGCTTAGAAAATCTTAAGATTGGCCATTTAATTTCTAAGATTAGATGAGATGACTTTAGTAGAGTGCTAGAATTTGTGTTTTATCACCCAAGTCTGTATGTGAAGACAGGAGCTGGGACAGTGGGCTGCAGCACCATCTGCACAGGGGATGACACAGCAGAGTGTGCTCTGAGCACTGACCCAGATGGTGCAGTCCCCACTGCCTGCCTGGGAGCTTTGCAGGAGAACACGAAAGTTGTGGTCTATCCCAGGCAAGGTCACCACAGAGCTGAGAGGTTGTTTTCCAAGTTGTTCACAGATTTAGGTTTGTCCAATTCTGGAATGTCAGCTGACACCACCAGCTTTTTGTCATGGGCACTTGTAGCCCTTTCCCTCTCAGATCTGGATTTTCTCACTGTGCTATGTCTGTGTCATCTGTTCTGGATTAATGCCACATGCTTCACACAATGTTACTCGAAGAGGATTTTGAAAATATAGCTGGGTAGAGAATGAGACCACCAAAACATTTCATCATGCTAAACTTGTGCCTGTTACCAGGAAGACTAACCTACATGCATGCAGGAGTAAGCCAAGATGTCCCCACAGCTGAGACACTGGAGTTCACCCCCAAACTAAAATTTCTAAGGCCTGGAGACAGTGGTCTGCATGGAGGACTCCAGACTAACACTACCTTTGTATGATGACAGACCTAAGTTCAAACTGAGAATATCATTTACAAATACATTCTATCTTCTCTAACAACATTCCCAATATATTGCACTGGGCCAGCACATACCTTTTCTTGAAGGTTGCCTTTTCCTTCAAAGTGTATCTAATTTCTGATTAAAGAAATCAATTATGGGAATTAATTTTTTGTTGATTTACAAAATAGCATTATTATTCTGCTGTCTAGTATCTATACTAGTACTTTTCATCCTTCAGAGTAGAAAAGTATGAGTATGCAGAATAAGAAATAATTACTTTCTGAAATAATGCTAGAAAATTCCACCTAGGAATATAGTGCAATCTCTTCAAATTAAATTAGCTAGCATTAGCATTCAAAAACTAGACACGATTTATATCAACCGATGATCTCTCTTAATGTGTTAACGCACATTTTCAAGTAGAAACACTCCCTTATACACACCTCTCAGTTCCCTACTGCTCATGTTCCTCATACAATAAAACAGAATACTTTTGACACTTAACCCTGTAGTGATGAACAAGTCAGCCTTGATCATGCAAAGTTGACACTTGGCTGGAAGCATATTGAATAATTCCATTAATTTCTTCCAGACACTTTGCACTATGTGAATCTGAGTCAAAGCATTCAGCAGTGTGAGGGGCTAATCACAGCAGGATTTTTGTAGGGAAAACTGGCAGGGAAATAACCAGCACTAAGCCATGGAGCCATCAATCAGGTCACCACTGTTTTGTCTGCCCTATCAGGCTGTGCCCTGCTTTCAGCTGGGATAGAGTTAATTCTATTCCTAGCAGCTGGTACAGGGCTGTGTTTTGGATTCAGTGTGAGAATAATGTTGATAACACACTGATGTTGTAGTTGTTGCTAAGCAGTGCTTACTCTAAATCAGTTTCCCAGGCTCTGCCAGTGAGGAAGTGCACAAGAAGCTGGGAGGGAGCATGGCCAGGAAACTGCCTCAGACTGGCCAAAGGATGCAATTCAGGTATGTATATAAACCAGTATAGAAACTGGGGGGAGCTGATTGCTGCTGGGGCACGGGTACATCAGGCAGCAGGTACTGAGCAGCGGTATTGTGCATCACTTGTTTTTCTTGGGTTTTATTCTTCTCTATTTGTTATCTCCCTTTTCATTACTATTATTATAATATTTTACTTTGTGTCCATTTTTTAACTGAGCTTAGTCCATGGGCTTTACGTTTTTTCTCATTTTCCTCCCCATCCCATGGGGGTGTGGGAAGGGAGTGATCAGAGGGGTGCATGGTATTTATGGTGGCTGACAGTACTTGTAAATCAAAACTTCTCTCCAGAAAGATGCAATGGTATGGAAACCCTTTTTGCAGACTGATCCATGAATTAATTTTGAACCACTGTCAGTATTCCTTAGTTGTTCAACCCATCTGAGGGATTATAATCAGAGAAGAGCACTTACCTTCTACTTAATAGAGGTTTGCAGAGAGGGGCTAATTAACACAACATCCAGCAAAAGTGAAGATAGACATTAATAGATATAAATTTTAAATAAATTTCACAATTACAATATTAAAACAGAAACACAAAGTTTCATCACTGCCATCACAGGCAACCACATAACAGATATGGACTGTATTCAGCCCAGAATGACAAGCAGAGCATCTCCTGGCTCTCCCCACACACTGCAAACCAGAACTGCTAAAAGAACACTGTCACAAAAGAACAAAAGGCACAAAACCCTGGGACATACCACAGAAAAGCCAGAGCTACCAAAGACAACAGCAGTGTGTGAGTGTCAATCACAGCAGGGAATTTGATAGATAAATGCCCATGTAAGTCTCAGAGGTGTTCTGTGTCCCATGTCAGTGAGAGGCACAGGACAGTCTCTGTGACAGTGCTGCTGCCTCACTGTGGGACTCTTTCTGCTGAGCCATGCTACAGAGAGGAGAGCACAACAAAGCTCCTTCCAACTCAGGAGATTTCTGAGAGCAAATAGCACTATTTTTCTATCACAAGAAGTGCAGGCTGAGTTGAGAAGCAATAAACAAGAGGATAATTAAGATGAACAAAATGAGAATTTTTAAAGAGGGCTCAGCCATCAAGTATATGGTAAATGATGCATAACTGAAAAAAATGTTGGTACTTCTCTCTCCATGTTTTCAAGCTCACCAGAAATAATCCTTCTAGTGTGGTTCCCTTCAAGAGAGAGAGATATGCACCCAGTAAATATCTCTGTGACTTTCCTTTTCTTTAGCTGCTCATGGCTTGTTTAACATGCCCGTGTGGAATTTCACATCCCCACCCCTTTGCAAACCTTTTGAATGAGAACCAGGTGTTGCAGGGATGGCTGAGAAAGAGCACTGTGTTTATCAGCTGTGTAAACTTACGTTGAAGAAATTGGTCTTGTTCCTCTCACAGAAGAGGCCCTGTGCAGGCATGTGCTTCAGCTGCTGCCAGGGCACCCCACTGCCCAGCAGCACATCCCGTGCCCACTGCAGGTTCTGTGGACAAAAAGGGGCACGTGAGTTGTAGGCAGGGGATGGGGATGCCACCACAGGTAAAAGTACAAAACAAAGCACACTTTTATTAATTAACCTGCGGTGTGTTTTCTAGTTTTCCACATACTTGCTGTTCTAACAGTGTTTGTTCTCCCCACACACTCTCTGGAAGCACTCCCAGCTCTTTCCTCAGGCCAGCCACCTGCCAGAGCTGAGGCCTCCACCACAGGCTCAAACTGCAGCCTTCTTCTAGTGGGGTGGTGAATTCAGACCTTTTACCCCTACCCAGCTCACTGCCCTCCATGTAAGTTCACTTAACCTCCCTGGAAATTCCATGACTGTCATCAAACTTGGTTAATTGCACTCAGTGAATTAACAAGAAAGCAGCAGTAGGGGACTAAACGATAGATATCAACCAAAAATTGATAAAAGCACTATCCCTCCAAGAGTTCAATGCATGAACCTCTCTTGTAGCTGAGAACTAGGGACAGCTGTTGGCTCCAGGCAGAATGTTACCAACAGATGGGACAATTATTAACTGTGAGATTTCACTGATGGAAGCTTTGCTTTACTTCATTTTTTATTTCAGGGTTCAAAAGTGGCATTTGAGTCGCATTTGACTTGCTTTTGTACAGAAAACTTCACAACAGAAGACATGAAAGAAAGAGGAGGATGTTTGGTTCATAGAGACAAATGAGAACGTTGCACTCAGGCTCGTGTTCTGTGGACTGGAAATACACTTCTGTGAGTCATAAATGTGATTAAATCATGTCCATCCAAGGAGTGCATTCCAGCTGTAATACCCATTTTTTGAGTATGTGTGTGTGTGTTGGGGTGTGGGGGGGTATTGGAAAAGCTCCTTCTCCTGTGTTCCAAATTATTTTTGTTTATGAGACTCTGGTGAAACAGTAAAAGCTCTGCTCAATCATCAGTGCCTTTGTGCTAATGACAGTAATCATGCAGAAATCTCCAATGCCTTACCAGAATTGGAGCATCCCCCTCTAGCAAAATGCTGATTGTGGATTCATGTGCAAGAGAGCTGAACACTGACAATAATAACCAGATATTTATGGGTGTCAAAATTCCCTCATTCAAAGAGCTCATACAGGTACTTACACAGGACCTTCAAGATTATAGTGTAGCATAATCAAGGGGATTTGGATAGCTTTCTTTTGATATGGAACAAATATATATTCACTCATAAACATCACAAAGTACTTTCTGGCTGGTCATGGCAATCAGTAAATTTAATTATTATCACTGAGTGTCAAATTTCATTAAGACTGAAGAAAGCAAAGGGTGTAAACTCAGTTGCATAGTAACTTTTTTCTACATAACTCCTTTTGTAATATGTATTTCTGTAATCCTGTTAACCTAATCCTGAAAAATACTTGGAAATACATACAGAAGAAAATACAACACAAGAGAACCTACAAAAATCTGGTCTTCCATGAAAGTCGTCTTGTTTTGAATAAAATCAGAATCCAACAAAAATAAGCCTACTGTAACATCCAAGATCCAGGCACATAAAATGCTTTATTTTATGCTAATCATAGTCATCAGAAATGTAAGTTAATTCCAAGTGTGAAAATGAAGTTAAACTCGCCTAATGTGTGGTAATCTGAATCTTACAGTTAAAACCATCACATAAAAATCCAAGGAAAACAAAACCCTTAAGACAGTTACCAACCCACCCCAAAGCTTAAATCTAAAATCCCAGTCTAAAGAAATGGTAGCTATGGATTTATCCCCGAATGGAAGTTTTACAAGGAAAAGGTTAAGAGGTCATTAATTGTAGTAGTCATGCTCTGGTGCTGGGATGAGCTGTGCACATTACACTGACCATCCAAGGCATGTGCTTGGTACACATAATTCACAGGCTTTTATTGAACAAGATGATGGCAGTAACCCAGTGAGGAGGAGAAAAGATCGTTCAGACAAATGGGGCAATTACACGGTAACTTCACACAATCAAAACTAATAGGAATAAAAGACATAGTTACAGATTTTCCACTACCCTTCTCCTTAAATCAGCATGATCACTTATTCCCAGTAAATATGCCTGAGCAGGTCTCAACTCATTAGATTTCACAGAGTCTGCTCTGCTTGGTTTTCAGCTGATGAAGTTATTAGGAGTGGGTGAAGGGATCCAGGACACAGCAAAAAGGATTTATTCTTCTTGGCACACTGCTTGCCAGTCTGAAATGCTGGATTTGGCTGTCTGACTCAGGGTAATTATGAAATACTCTTTCCAGTTCAGCTGTTGCCTCCCACATCTTTATCACCCCAAGATTCAAAGACAAGATGACTGACAGGGTACAGTAACTTGCAAAAAAGCTGAAGTAGAAAAGGAAAATCTCTTAGGGTCAACCAAGTGGAACTCTGAGTCACCTGGGATGGATACCCCTTAACTCAACGCTGTCAGAAGCACCTTCACCTAAATTGGAAACTCCACAAAGTGTTTCTGAGAGGTGAACAAAACACTCCTGTGTATTTTAATCCCTCCCTCTGTTTTCATTTACAGTCCATTAGAAGGTTTTGTCTCAAAAACCTCCTCCTACTCCTGCATCAAATAAAAGCAAAATAAAAAGACTATTGGTTTGAAGCCTGGCCTTTTAAATGAACTGTTATTACCAAATTGTTTCTACTTGAAGTGGTTCCATCTATTCTGCTTACAGATTATGTCTGTATCTAAGTATGTATTAAGCCAACATATACATAATCTTGTAATTTTGACATGCATGTATTATGCCTGGTTTAATAACTTGTCATGTCACTGACCTTATGTCACACCCAACATTAATTTCCTCATTAGGGACTCTGCTAATAACAGACATTATAGAACATACAAACTTAAAAACTCACACAGATTGTATTCGTGAGCAGATTCTTTCAGGATTTGCAGAGCACTTTTTATTTTGAGATTAGAAGAAGCATGTTAAATATTTTTATTTCCTGACAACCTGCTGGTTACAGATTATCAGACCAGTTCCACATACTGATCCATAAGAACCATAAGGCAAATACTCTTCACAAAGTCACACTGACAAACAGTGTCTTGCCAAGTCCTAACTTCTCCTTCCAAACTGTGCCAACATTCATATTGGAGGTAAAAATCACAAGGGATGAAGACTTTACTTCAAGACAATGTTAATGGGAAAATAAAACTACCACCCAAACTGGCAATGAAGTAACTTCTGAAAATTCATCTGCACTTTCCTAAACATTTACTCCAACTAAAAACAGCTATGTATAAATTTACTCTGATAACAGACTAAAACAAAGAAAAATAGACTCCAGATATTAAGCTGGATTTTGCAGGGGAAAAAAACCCCAACAGAACATGTAGCCAAACAAAATGTTCAAAGAGTTTGAAAAGATGTTTCAAAACGCACTCAACAACTGTCTTCACTAATCTCACAACAGCAAAACCAGGAAAACTGTAAAATGGGAGAAAACAGACTGCATATGGAAAACTTGTTTTTCTATGCACTATGGAGACCTGCCAATCCTCTCCTTTTCCCAGCCAACCATGAATTTTGGCCATAAGTCTAAATTCATCATGCAAATTCCTGGCGTTGGAATGTAAATGCTGAATTTTCCAAAATGATTATATGCATTTCAAAACTAATTTCAGTTTTCTAAAATTTACCACTCTGCCCCCTCTGCCCCCAACAACACAAATTGATGTAATTTATCTCATTTTTTTATCCAGGCTTATCATGAGTATATGTAAGCATAATTCTCCAGTTACTGCTGAAAATGCATAGATCCATTTTGTGTTTTAAGTTCATGCAGGAGTATAACTTCCACTAAAGACACAGTAATGTGCCATTAAAACACAGAAATTGGACATTGCTCTACAAAAGAACCTGAATGAGTCATTAAAGAAAGAAAATTTAAAACCCATGTGAAAATATGTAGTATACATATACCAACAGGAAGGTTTTTTTGAGTTTTGCAGTGTCAAGTGGCTGTTCATTATGCAAAGAAGTAATAAAAAAGGACAGTAAACCCCAGAAATGCTCATTGAAGCCAGCCTGACAACTACTAGGCTCAAACAGACAGAATTCCATTTTTCTGAGTTCCAGAGGGAAACAAATTTAGACAACAATATGTATTTCACACAGAAATCCATCACTAAGTTGATATTAATACAAGGAGAGAGATATAAAAAGCAAAAGAGAAAGGTTAATCAGGCAAAAATAATAGAAGAAAATATTTTGCAAGTAGTTTCTCAGGCAAGGACATGCTATTTGAACCAATAAATTGAAAACAGGCAGCTTTTTCTGTTGAATGTTGATACAAAATCATGTCAGCAACAGTAATGACAGATTGTAGGAATCTGTGGCTCCTATTCATGATTATCTCCATGGAAAAATTAACAACTGTTACATACAAACAGCATAAGAATGTTTTCAAAACAAGCTCTCTATCCAAAAGGGTAATATTTTTCTGGATAATCACTCTACAGACAAATGGAATATTCATCACCTTGCAGCAGGTTGGTAAGACATGCTTGTGTTCACTTTGCAGTGACACTGGTGATGTGTTTTCATGTTTGAGGCCATGGGTACAATTTGTTTCCCTTACCTATTGTTCCCATAAGCTTCAGTACTGCTGGAAAAGAAAATTCAGGAAGCCATGCAGAGCAACATATGACCTAACACAAGACTTCAAAATATAAAATCTATGAATTCAAACCTTGATTATGACAATTAGTAAAATAACTCTGATAATTTCAATGTACTATTCCTACATATTTAACTAACAAAGACCCAAGATATCCAGAAAGTTTATCTGTGTCACATGATGTGTTTACACAATACTGATTAATTTCTGCTTCCAAGTCACTTTTCAGTCCACTTATTCAGTAAAACAAATAATTGCTGTCACTTTTATGAGAACATCTTAATTTATGTGACATATCTAAAATGTAATTCTCTGCTGAATGACAGAAAATTACTTAGTTCAGCCATAAAAAAAGAAACTTTCTCCTTAACTGACCTCACAGGCGAGTCAGACAATCTAGGAGCTGAACACTTCCCCCAAGTGTAATTTCATTCCAAACTGCTCTATTTTAACACTGAGACTTCAATGCCAGTGGCAGCCCAGTTTGTTTGCTTGGGCTCAGGGCTCACCTTGTGGGTTTTGCTGTAGGTGTACAGGTAGGCCAGCCTGTAGAGGCTCTTGTAGTGCTGGGGGAAGCGGCTGAGGCACAGGCAGAAGGAGGAGATGCACTGCTCCGTCAGGAACTTGCGCTGCTCCTCCAGGTCCGTGGGGAGGCCGTGAGGAAACTCAGCCATGTCCTCTCCACAGGCCTCAGCTTTCTTCTTGCAGTCCCACTGTGAGCCTGGGGGCATGGCAGCTTTCAGAGGGTTGCCAGCAGCACATTGAGGATCCACCACCAGTTTCTGGCCAGTGGGCTCAGCAGAATTGTAAGATTCTGAGCTCTCCAGCAGCTCTTCTGACTTTACTGAAGCTGGAACAGTAAGAGAAAAGTGACAATGAAATTGCCATTTCCAAATGGCAAATGACATCTAGAAAATGACAAAAATTAAATATGACAAAAGGTGATCTTTTTCTTCATTAAAGCATAGACAGAAATATTGAAAAAAAGTTTGTGACTATTCGTGGTGTTCATGGAATAAGTAATCTGCAACTCACTGACAGAGCCACACATTGTTATCTCCACTGTCTTCATTTGGGTTTTATCCTGAACAAGGGTATGAATTCAGCACACCTTACACAATGCAGGATTTTACATACCCTTGGAAGATTGAAGAGGAGGAGAGAAATAAGCCAAAATAAAAGAGTACATTCAGTAACATTTTATTGCAAAGAAAAGAGGAAAGAACAGAAAATTAAAGCCACCCTTCCAAGTGAAATGCATTATTCTTAATAGTCTGCCTAGAAGAACACAATTCCAGAACACAAAATGGGCTCAGACAGAATGATCAGCAGCAGCTCACCTGGTCTTCTGCATAATGTAGGTCCTGCAGTTCCACGTAAATATTTTTGTGATTAACTTGGTAACTTACAATTCAATTGACCCATCTGTTGTTGATGGATACCAAATCTTACTTCAGAAGGCATCTCTTACAGTGGGAGCTTCCACATTTCCTGTTAGCTAACCATTATTGCTGGAAACACACATGCTATGTGCAGATTAATTTCTTTAAACATAGATTTTTAGTCATGGAAGTTTACCATGTCTTTGTCTTTGCTAGGATAAAGAGCCTCTTACATTAGATCTTATCTCCCAGCAGAGTGTAGAAACACACTAAAATGTACTTCACTCTCAAAATAAAGCTGCTCCATAACTTTTTCTCTGCTAAGGCTGAACTTTTGAGTCAAGCATGTTTTACAGAACTCAACGTTTTTCAAAATGTGTTTGCCTGATGTTTGTAGCCATTATAACTTTACTGTACAGGTAGCTTTATGGGAAACAACATCTCTTCTAATAAACACCAGGAATTTAAGAATGTATTTAATGGTTTTTCTGACAGACAAATGATGACAATAACATAACTGTCTGAAAGTTGTCAGCAAGTCTGAAAAAGTCTAGTAGCCAAAAGACTTCTGGATTTAGTGGTTATGGAAGTACTATTTCACAAATCTAGGAACGGGCATCTATTTCAGCATATTAATGCAAACACCATCACAGGCTTCCCTAGCTCAGGCAAGGCTAAAGTAAAATATTTTTAGAAACAAGAAACCAAGGTAATCCAAGTCTGCAAACAAAAAGATGACTGCTTGGCACTTGTTCCTAGTGAGATCATGGAAGTGATTCAGGACTATCCACACAGCATGGCCTCTGCATCTCTGAAATTGGGCAAGTGGGAACTGGCAAAGAAGATCTAACACCCCACAAAAAGCCACAGCCTGGAAAGGTGGACAACATTTAGACACTGGTTTTGTTTGTCTTTCCCTGTTAAGTCCAGCCTCTTTATCTACTGCCACATCCAACTGTACAAATATAAGACAAAGGGAAATTCCAGCTAATGGATCTTGAAACAATTTTTCCAGTGGGATATGGAACACTTAGTATTATTATATATGGAAAAATCTGGTAGAGAGCAATTCTAGTTCTTCACTGGAATGAAGTATACAATGGAATAAAGCATCTAATTCTACTACTTCTGCTCTTCTCTGTACTGAATATTAAGCTGCTACTGGGACAGAACAAAAAGGGCATATATTCCTGGGAAAAGTAAAAAAGTCTTGTTTGAGACTATGTTCAAATAACTACTCTGTAAATTATTTAGAAATTTGAAACACTGCAGAAAAAGCAAATATTAACAACCTAAAAGAAGGCAAGTCAGTCAAAGGGCCACCACAGACAGCAGTTTATCTTCATTTTTAATTTGTGAGATTTAAGACAGAACAAACTGGGTTGGTGGCCACATAAGTAAGGCACAGTTCCAAATTTAAGCTACACACATACAGGCAGCAATGATACCTAGTTAAAATTCTTAGTCACAGTGCAGTTTATTTCAGTGCATCTGCAAGCCAGGAGAAACACTTTAACAAGACTATTCCAGCTGACATTATCTATTAAATCAGGCATACCCTTTTCCTCTGCAGATCCCAGGATCAGTGTATCAGCACAGGTAGCAGAAATTCTCTTCTCTGTGTAGGTTTTCTTCAGGCTGTCTTGAGAACTGGCAGGCTCATTAAACATATCCTGTGTGGAACTGGAGTCAGACAGCACTGCTCCAGTGCTATCCTGACTCCTCTCTGCAAAAGAGATAAAGAAGGAATGCACCACTGCATACTCCTTGAGCTGTTACTTGTCTCTTGGTAACAGCAACACAAAACTGAAGCCACTCTGCAAACTCTTACAACTGCTATCTAGGAGCCCTAACCACTACCAAGAAAAGGTGTTTAATTCTCACCACATTTCTTCCTAGAATATGATCCTGCAATTTGATTCAAAAGCAATAAAGCTCAACTTTCAAAAGCAGTTAGACTGGGGACAAAATACTTCAGCTACTATGGCCCTGTAAGATTTCCCAGGTTTACTGTACCATTTGTATTTAAAAGTACCCAGTATAGTTTTGAACCTGACACAAGCAAAGTTCACTTGACAAGAGAAAACCATGAAGAACAATACTGGTAAAAATTACTCATGAAGGAAAGAAAAATCAGTACAATTAGAGGGCAAAGACTTACAGGAGTGATCTCTGATGCCAATTATCCTGCAGGTGTGAAATGCTATTCAACAAACGTTCTGAAAGGTGATTTGATATGGCAAATAAACAACACATCAAAGAACTAGGCCTAACACAGACAGGAAAACTGGACTTCAAGGCAGTAGACAGAAGAATAAGAGAAGTGACTTTACCTTGACAGAGTGGAGCAGTGGCTGCTGACTACAGTACAGTCACAACTAAGCTGTTAATGTGCCCAGGAACAGGCATTGTGACTTTATCACAGGGGATAAAACACACCTCAGAACAGGCAAGGGAAAACCTCCCACTCATGTCTGAAACCTGCCAGATATAACCCAAGTTCTTTACATCAAGGGTTATCAGAGGCAACCCTGCATGACTAAAGAACACAGCTTAGTCTCTCTGACAGAAAGAGGCCTGCACATTCCCACTGAGATGGGAAATTGGCTTTTTTCCATATTGTGCCAACATAGTTCAGTGTTCAATATAAAATTCCAATACAGGCAATTCCCTTTAAATCTGGAGTCCACAAGAATTATTTCCAATTTTTTCTTAACATACGGATACTTGATTCTGTGATCCAGTTAAGGGTGTCCCTGCTTATTGCAGGGGTGTGGGACTAGATGATCTTTAAAGGTCTGTTCCAACCCAAACCATTCTAGGATTCTATACAGAAATGGCATAACCAGGATGGGGTTACATCCATTGTCTAGGTAGTTCCACTGCATTCTGATTCATTAATTTTACTGATAAGATCAAGAAAGAAAATTAACAAAGCAAAAGTCCTTGCTTTGAGATGGAGCGGATAATTTAATTAAATTTCTTCTGTTCCATCTGAATTGCACTTGTTCAGGAGAGAGCTAAGGACCTCCTATGGATTTATTTTATCAAGATAAATCCCTCTGCAAACCTTCAGCTTGCAGATCAGGTTCTGCTTATTAGGATTCCAATAAATTTAAACCAAATTTGATGCACTTTGTAGGCTTTTCACTACCACACAAAGAAAACCTTCCCTTTCAGTGAGCAGATCTTAATAAAACTGTATCTTGAAAAAGAATGGGGGAATAGTATTTGCCTCCTAATTGGAAGCTACACAGTTGGTTAATGATGACAAGTTTTATACAGAAAGAATATAATTATAAAGAATGGGAAGAGAAGAATTCTGAAGAGAGGTCAGTCAAGCTTCAAATGACTCATTTATAAAGCTTTAATAACTTTCTCTGGTACAAATCGATACTACTGAACTCCCAGTTGACATCAGGAAAACCATTTGCAGTACCTCCCTTAGTATTTTTTTAAAAGAAGTTTCTGTATCTGTGGCAAAGAGGCTGAATCACTCATCTAGGAAAAAAAATTGCTAATTTCCAGATGTTGCCACAAGCCTGCAGGTCAGTTGTGATGTGTGGGTTATGACAGATGAAGCATTAGAATGTAAATCAAGAAATGCCAGACCAATAAGCCAGGGTAAGATCAGATCACTGGGAAATTACAATAATTTTTCATCATGCAAAGATAGACAATGATTCAACACATTAAATTTCAAATCTATGCATGAGCTTTTCCTTATGGGAACAAATGTAAATACCTCCTTACAATTAGCTAGCTATTCTAATTTGAAATTTCTCCTTAAATGAGTGTGGGTGAGTGTGGGTCTAGGTAGGGATGTTCATGCTCCTTTTCTTTCAATACATTACCTGTATTTAAAAAATAATGATATTAACATTGAGCTCCTTAATCACTGGAAACCAGAGGAAGATGACTATTGAGATAACTTTCTATTATATTAGATATTCCTTGAATGCAGCAGATGCTTTCAAACTAATTGAGCCAGATGGAAAACCCTGGAGTATTCCAGAAATTAGCAGCAGCCACCAGTTATTTGTATTAATTTCTCAGAAATCACAGAGGATGGGTAAAGTCCCAGGGAATGTAAAACAAAGTGTACTACTTATCTTTACAAAGGATGAAAGGTCAAAGCTGTGAGCCAGCCAGCCTTCATCTTCCTTTTTATTTGAGCATAAATAAATAAATCCTTCTATAAGCATCTAAAAAAGGTACCAGGATCAGGAGCTGAAAATGGATCCCAGCACACACATTCACATGTGCCTGGAAAGAATTTGTGATTCTCAAACCAGAACTGGTCAGGCTACTCTAAACACACCTCAGCAAAGCAGAACTCTTGAATGTGCAATCAGTAACTTCACAGAGAAAATATGTAAGAGTCTTCCTGTTCTACTGAGCACTAATGAAAATTAAACTTAATTATGGTGTATTTGGGACCCACATTATAAAAAAGACACTGAAATAAGGAAAATTAATTCAGAGGAGAGGATAAAAAATGAGAGATTAATGAGATGACATATGAAAATTACCAGGAGAATTGGACTTCTCTTAAAAAAGATGAGGGAGAATTTCCAAATACATATGATTAACAAAAATTAAAATACAATAATTGCTGTTCATATTCATTAGGTACAGTGCAAAAGGCAATGGGTTTTAATTGCAGCAAGAAAATTGACTTTTTTTCCCCTCATCTCTATCTTAACTGCTACATACAGTTAGAAAATAACATGGTGAACCTATAGAATCACTTGAAGCTTTCAGAGACAGGCAGACAAACAGCCATCATTTGTTAGGTTACCCAAGATGTTCCTTAAGAAAATAAAAAGCTCTGTCAATACCTAAATGCTGCAGTATGCAATGCAGACCAATTCACACCCTAACTGGTTTTCTAATAAGAAAAAAAAAGGCATATCTTGTACACAGGAAAGTACTATCCTCTTCTAGCCTAACTCCCAAATACAGCTCTTTTTTATAAATATACATATGCTAGATGGACACGTTTTTATTCATTTTATTTTTACCTTTGTTGTGCTATGAAGCTTTTCCTTCATCTGATAAGAGCTGACTGTAGTTGAGACAGGCATTAGTGTTACCCAACCTATGGGCCAAATGAATTCCAAATTCCCAACTGCTATCAACACCTGCCCTTTTGAATGACACAAATCCATGGAGAATCTCAGTGCTTTTTATTAATTTCTGCTATAATTAAAGACAATTTAATGCAACCCAGTGTAGTTCAAGAGTTAAAAAATTACTGGGTTTTACATTTTGTTTACCTATTTTTTTTAGTTCCCATCCCCAGCAATAGCAGTAAGGCAAGCTTTTCCAAAAAGCTGGGGTGGTCCCTTGTTGTAAGAGATTGGTAAATCAAGGACTAAATATTCTTTTGAGGTCCTTCCCTGTAAAGTTTCCTATTACTTCAAAAGCTAAGATAAAAATACAGCTGGGTATTAATGTCCCAAAATTATTATCTGTAGTGGAAATGAAGAGACTGGGGAGAAAATTCTACTAAATTGTGCATAAGTAACTGTAACAGTATTCCTGTGAAAAATATGATCTTATAGATGTTTCTCCTTGGTATTATCATATTTTGTTTCATTACTTCATTGCACCATTCCTAAGTTTTAGGAAGATTTCAAACAACCTGCCAGGCTGAAATCTCTGTTTGATGTAAAGTTAAGTATTTCATGTTTATCTCTAAAAATTTCAGAAAATGGGACTTGAAAGCAAATTTTTTTTACCTCATTCCTCATAATGTACTCAAGCTGTGACATTTCACTTCAAATCTATGTCAGATTACATCCCCTACGCTGTCAACAGGTGAAAAAGAGCAGCTTTGGACAGAAAATATAAAAAGGCCAAAAGAAGAATCTTGTTAACAACTTTCCCAGACATTAGTAAAAATACTAATTATCATCAGAAAGATGTCATCAGGAAGAGAGAACTTGTATATTCATCTGTACTGCCAAGACCTTTACTGCATCACACTGAGGTCCTGTCAGTCACATGGATGATTAAATCACTATCATTACTGAAACACATCTGTCACAGATGTTAGAAAAAACATCTGAAGTCTGTTTGCCTTAATTTCATGCTTAAGAGCATTTTAACATTAATCTTCTCCTGAATGAAACAGGTTTACTGGGTTGATTTCAAAAATCCCTATTCCTCACTATTCCCCCAGAGCAGAAACAGCCATGAGCATTTCACTGTCCCTGCTCCCTGAGCACCTGGGCACAGCACCTGCAGTGCCACCCCATCACCAGGACCAAAGGTGTGCTGAACTCTAGAGAGCCTGAATGACTATTTAATTTTAAAATACAACAGGAAAACAGGGCTCAGAACGGCAGCAGGCATCACGCTGTGCCAGCAACCTCACCCAGGAGCCCTGTGCACCATCCATAAGCCTTGGTGCCTAAGCTGAGCCCACTCTGCACTGAAGAGGGACAAGGACAGTGATGTGTCACAGTGAGACCTGAACTGGCAGACACACAATCCCAATGACAGAGCTCTCACTGCTCAGTAGGATGACCAGGTACCAACTGTGGCACAAATCTACACTATTCATTCTCAGGGGAGCTGAAGCACAGCTCCATGGTGCCAATGTGAATGAGGTGTTCTGCCTCTGACAATTATTTACTATGCAGCTCAGTAATCCTCTTCTGAAATTTTCTGGGAGTTTAAAGGAAGAGGGAGAAGACCTTTGAAACATCTGCATGGAGGAATGAGTAACAGGCTCAGAAGGCCAAGAGGGTACAACTCACTTCTGAATAAAATCTTTGTCTGTCTTAAACATCTGAAGGAACATGTGTATCCAGTCATTATAAGAAGGTATCTGAATCATAATAAACAACCAGCTACAAGTCAAAAAATCAGAAATGTGTGGCATAGAAAGCTTTCCTACAGAGCTCTCTATACTTATGCTAACTGAATTTGCAGGAAAGAAAAATTGGGCTGCACAGTTCAGAGCTTATGAATAAGCAACTATATATAACTCCAAAATTTTTAAAAAATCTTGTCTCGTGCAATAAAGGTGGGTTGTTCACAGGCTGTGGAGGTACAGACTCTCTTTGTCCTGCCTGGCACCATCTCTCCCCTCTTCACTTGAAAATATGAGCATTTTTCTTTACAGGTCTGCAGTCAGAAACATGATGTATCACAGAATTCTCATTCTGCAAACAGATTCCACCCATAACGGAAGACAACATTTAGCTCTGCATCAAAAGGCACTTGCATGTTATTAAAAACAAAAGAATTGCAGAGATTTGCATGGGAGTAGGTTAATTTGAGGACAGCAATTTAAAGGGAGTTCTCTTTTAACATGAGTCAAAGATGAGAGTCTATGTTTTGTCTGGCTGCACTTATCACAGAATGTGTTTCCATAATTTACAGTCCTATACTGCTGTTCTGTCTTCAAGAGCAGAGCACCAGAGTATCTCACCAATGTCCCACTGACTTGGACAAATGCTTTTTACATAAATCTCACACTACTCATCTCAGTGTGACACTTGTACTAATCAGAGAGAGGTTAAACTGGGGAAAGGTAAAAATGGAGCACACTGCAATAAACTGGGTGTGATTCATTATTCATGTAGTTCAGTATGCAGTCCCCATGAACATCCAGCACCACGTGCCAGAACAGGACATGTACTGCACACCCAAAGATTTCATTTTTAACTGCTGAAGTGAGAGAATTTTAAGGGTAAGATTTTAACATTCCAAAATGCAATGTGGACGTTCTGCACAGAAACATCCACTCTGTCCCAGAAGCTGATTTAGTTTAGTATGAGTGACAACCCGGTGCAAGAAGCTGCTCAGAGATCACCTTTGTCTCATCAGGATGTTGAGAACCCCCATTTACAAAAACTGTGCATCTTCATAACATTTGCAGGATTACAGACCGACAAACTATGAAGTGAGACTTCTCCCACAGCACGAAGCAAGGAGCCTTTCCCAGTGAGTTTATCATGCAGGTTCTGCCAATTATTAAAAGCAAGCCGTGACAGGTAAAAGCAGGAAGAGAATGCCTGGGGAACAGAGATTTGTGTAAAGGTTAGAGGCAGCACGGGCAATATTGGTTGCAAAAGCAATCAGGCAAAGACAAACACAAAAAAGAACAATTAAGTCTAACTACACACGACATACTACATGACATGGATGAAGACTTAAACAACACAACATTTGAACACTGCTATAGCAATGGATACATCATCTGCATACCACCACAGTAATATGGAATTGAGTATCAACACAACAAAGGCATATTACAGCAAAAAAAGACCTCCTAAACAATCTCCCAGTCTACTTTTTGGGAAACAGATACCTCATTCAGATTTTTTTTATTATTATTATTTTAATACTTTTCCCGCTTTCTGAACTAACTCTATTGCTTTTACTGCAATTGTACTTTACTGACAGCATACATGCAGCCTGTATAGAGGAGGACAGAGAGCATATCTGTTTTGCTATATAATACTGGCCATTTAGCTGTGTAAATACACTAACATCACAGGTAATGAAAGTCTGTCTGCCTGGCAAGTTCCTGGGTTTTCCTGTTTCCTACTTTGTTCTAAGAAAATAAAAGTCTGCACCTATGCTTCAGACTCCAAATGCAAGTTATCACTTTGGAGGGTTATAAAATAGCAATAGGCAGGGGTGATGAGAGGAAAGACAGGATTAACAGAAGGAAAGGAAAGATGAATGAAGAACAAGAAAAGAGAAAGGAAGCTGCCCATTTTACACACGAGACAGCAGCAAGTCAGCCAGCAAATAACAGCTGCCACTCAGCAATACTTTTGTCTCCTTGAAGGACATATGTGCTAGCAGCTGCCACGAGGAAAAAGAAGTTTAATTACTTTACAAGCTGTATTTACTGGTTCCTTTCTCCCACGTTCATTAAATACCTGGCTTAAAACTAGTATCACCAGCCAGTCACTGGACCTGAAGCCTTTCAATGCTCTCAACTTTAACAGTGATTTCTGCATATCCCAGTCATCATCTTCCACCAGCAAAATGTGCTAGAGAGCTGCAGAGCTATAATGACACATCTAAATAGAATGTATTCAAAATAAGTCTGCCCTCACAGCTTCACCTATTTACAGATAAATGTTTGAAGATTAGAATCTCAGTGTTTTCAGGAAAAGATGTTTGGCTGTGCAGCAATTCCCTCCAGCTTATAATGAGATGATTTGCTGCTCTAGAAGGCATGTTGTTGGACATCTTGTTAAGTAACAAAACTAACAACCCCACCAAAACCCAAACCCACAAAAGCCACAAAATTAATAGAATAAGTAGAGTTCAGAAGGAACTGCAAGTGTTCATCTAGTCTATTCCTTTTCCCATCAGGATAAATTACATCTCCACCATGCCTGGCAGACAGCTGCATTGCCACTTTTTAATGACTTCCAGTGCTAAAATATTGCAGGGTTACACAAAAACAGTATTTCCTAAGACTACTCTAACACTGTTTTCTAATCTTCAGAATGAAAATGTGCAGTATCATCTGCTCTGTCTTCCATGAACATGGACATCCTGGGGTTTTGCCTCTAACTCTTGGTATAGCTTTCAACACTACTTAGATTATTCTGCTGTCATGTCTGCCCTGAGCTTTCTCCTCTGCAGAAAAACCATCCCAATTCCTTCTCTCTTTCCTCACAGGTCATGTTTTCTTGAGGCACAGAACATAAAAATAGTCAAAAAAAAGGTCTCAAAGGTCAGTAAGGATCCCAAATAGCATCTTGCTTGTGGTAATATCTGAAAAGAAATGTGTAAAACTGTACAATACCCTTATTTTCCTTATGCCACCTATAATCAACAATATCAATACAAGAGTAAATAAGAGTATTGTCAAGCCTCAGAAAGAATAAATACCTAGGCTGAATTTAGGTCGACTCACTGAACAACAATATAGACTGCTTCATTTCTGTCAGAATGGTTAAAAAATAATCTTAAGAGTAGTCAAATGATGAGTATTTTCCTGCTATTTTTAGGAATGGTACAATGGAAATGCTGGCACCAGCTTTCTTCAGTGATGTGATTAAGTGTAAGATGTCAAGAGCATTTTACTTCAAAAGTATATATTTTAATACAAGTAAAATGCAAATGCATGCAGAAGAGCACAGTATATGTAATAATATAAAAGTGGAAGACTTCTGAGCCTGTTAGCTCAGCCTGTTAGCTCTTCCATCTGTAACAGCCCCAAGGCAAATATTTCAGTTTCCTGGGGTTCTTCAATATGCTGTATCCAGGGTTTAGTTGTGCCAGCAACTTACAAAACATTATGAATGATGCGGTACTCTGCAATTCTCCTTGTCATGGTTACACACAGCCTTCTTGAAGATCACCCAAACTCTGCTTCTTCCAGCAGCTGCCATTTGGAGTTGCTTTGACAGCATGAAGCTCAGTCCCAGCTAGGCTCAGCTTGCAGATCCAGGCCTGGCAGAGGCAGATGTTCCTGCACTGGCACCTTCAGGCTGGGCTCAGCAGCCACCTCCACTCCCACTGGGCCATGGGCTGCCACAGCCCAGAATGTCTCACTGGAATATTTATCTAACTCATGCCTCTCCTGGGAGCACTGAGATGCTCTTCAGGACCTAAGCAGATGAAGTCTTAGGCAGAAATGCTTCTCACAGGGAATATTACTTATGAAATATTTAAATATTTGCTCCTTTCTATGCTGTTGTGTCAAAAGACATCAAAAAGCCACTAAAAGAGGCTGATCATTACATGTTGACACCTCCACAGTACAAATGATCTCAAAACAGTCTCATTAATTACTCCCAAGTGAAATGCAAGCAATAACAAAACGAACATTTCTCTGTTCAATAGAATGAAAGAAATAAAGGAGTTTCTGTCAGTTGCACCAAGAGCTACTTGTTGAGGAAACAGAATAAATTCACCCCACAAAAATTTCAGGCATATGAACATTTGTTTCAAAACTGTGTCAACAAAGTTATTTATGAATTTCCATTCTTCAAAAAATGACAGTAGGAAGCAGCCCACCCTCCAGAAATAAATTCATATCAAGCAGAGCATTTCTGTGGGGCCTGGCACATTTTACCAACACCAAGCTAAACACAGTAGGTATTTTACTCCTTGAGTGCTCATACTCATAGATCCAGATGGATAAACAAATGGCTGGAAGAGTAGAATCAGAACCAAATTCCTAGCCAAATAATAAACTCAGGTTACTTAAATTGTAACTTAATTTCTATTACATATGCAATTGCAAAATCTTCATTAACACTGTGATACCATCCCCCTTCTTATTATATTTATAAGCCAATTATTTATTCTATTACTTTATATTCTACAAAGATGAGCTGCTAACCAGTCATTGTAAATGATAAAGAAAAATTAAAAGATGAAATCTACTGGACTGTCATGCAAATCACTTCGTGCTGAATCACAATATATTCAAAATAGTTGCCACCTGCCTCCTTCAAAAATAGTAATACTTGGCTTTTTACCAATTTGTCTTGTTTCAACCAGTTTAAACTTTCACCTGGTCATTTCACAAAGGCCAAAACAGTATCCAGTCTTCTCAAGACTGAACCCACATTTTTCCTAATGAGCTCTGAAGAAAAAAAAAAAAATCACTGAAAATTCAGTGAACTCCTACTCCTCCTACCAACATTACTGCTTTGACTAAATGCCACTGGTGGCAGGTGACAACTCTTAAGTTTTGTATTTAAACCTCTGACCGTACATTGATTCCATTTAAGGCACCGAACTTATAAAAAGATAATGAGCTTCAATATTGCCCGTGTTACCACAGACCCCTCACCCTCCTTGAGCAGTTTGATCATTGCTGGTCAAACCCCCCATGCTCAGAGCACCTCCCTGCTGGCAGTATTGAGAACAGGGACTGTACCGTCCGGCGTTGCCTGCTGACGGGGTTTTTTACATTTGACGTAATCGTGGTCAACTGGAGTGGCTGTGTAAGGTGGGGATGTCAGACCTGGACCCGAGGAGGAAGGGAGGGAAGTCCCAGGGCCTGGCACTGTTCCAGCAGAGGAGTGAGAGTCCTCATCTACCATGCAAGGTTTTTCTCTGGGAAGGAGAGAAGAAAGGTGTTTATATAGCTGGAACATATGCAAAGAACAAAAGGAGACTATATGTTCTTACATAGTTTCCATTAGAGCAATTAAATCTCCCAAACAAATTCTAAATAAAGGATTTTTATTACAAGTTATATTCCTCCCTTGTCACTGGTCAATAGTAAAATTTCTTTATTTGTTAATGAGACAAATTATAAGGACTAAAATCTCTTGTCCTGTAAGTGAAGGTAATTTAAGTTTGCATTTTTTAACAGCTGATTTTAAAAATAAAATTTATGAATAAATAAAAAAAGTGGCTTCAGAATGGATCACAAGATCAGAATTGTTCTGTTTTCTTCCCTTTCCATTTCCTCTCTGCCAATTATTGAGATCTCAGAGTAGCATGTAATCTTATTCATACCTGAAAACTGCAACCATTAGAATAAACTTTATTCACTTTGTTTATATTTTATACAGATTCTTTTTAATAGTTTACTGTACAGTAGTTTATAAGCATACATTCTGAGGATACTGCTGGAAAGTAGCACTCACTTTTCTGCAACTTTTGGAGTGTTCTTCTCCTCACCCCTGGCAAAGGGTCCCTCAGAAGCTTCTTTCATGAAACTAACCAGTACCTCTGCATCTACTCCAGAATCTGGTTTCCCCACAAGTTTCAAAATAGAAGCATGAAGTCGAAAATATACCTAAAACACACCAAAGTCCATTTGGTCAGTAGAGAATTGATAGCTCTGTAATCTATTACAAACAGTCTTTTCTCTACAGAACCTGCAGGAGTTAGTTAAGACAGCTACCTGTCACCTAAACTTACCTGAATTGAACTTTTCCTGCCTTTCAAAGTTGCTTGTAAATTACAGAATCTGAACACTGTACAAATTTTATAACCACAACAAAGAAAGCAGAACTGGCCTCCTTATAAGCCAGTCACCACTAGATATGTTCTAGATCCACTGCTTTTAGCAGACAACACAGTGAAAGCAAAGGTCCCACCTCATGCATGAACTTGTGCTTCCATGGGTACGAGATGCTTGTGAATTCTATCAGTGTTTGATTTTTATAAAAACTAATGAACTGTGTGCAGCAAAATTCAAAAGTGGAGTTGCTACCCACCTGTCCAAACTGCCTCTGAAATGAAACCAGCCTGAATAACAGGCTTCATTTTACTCTCCAAGTCTGTCTGGCAAACATTCCCTGATGCTGAGCACCATGTACACATGCCTAACAATCTGTAGTGAACTTCAAGCCTACAAATTTAACCTTCTTTTACCTCCAATGCCTCCATGGCAAGTTCTGGTGGATTATGGTAGTGAATCTTCTTTGGATAGCGAGCAGCCTCCTCGTGGAGGTAATGCCCTGCCTGTTTGTAGTGCAGCAGATACACGACAGGAGGCTGCTTCTGCTTCTCAGCAATCTTGCCCAGCATGTAGTGGATGAGCCACTCCTCCTCGTCCCCGTCGCCCTCGCAGCGCGCTGCCGACGTGAAGCACAGCTTGGCTGTCTCCAGCATGCTGTCCCTGCGCTCCTCCATCTGCCACCAGCCCAGGGGACACAGAACACAGCACACCAATTCACTGCAGCTCGCATGGGAAACTGAAAACCAGCTGCTGCCCATGTAAAAGTGCATAAATGTGGTACAACTTTTCAACGTTCTCAGCCTAAAAGGCATGGAAGAGATCTAATACACCCTGAGTGATCAAATACGCCCCAACTGATCAAATACACCTAAAGTGATCAAATACAGCCCAAGTGATCAAATACACCTCGAGTGATCAAATACACCCCGAGTGATCAAATACAGCCCAAGTGATCAAATACACCCCGAGTGATCAAATACACCCCAAGTGATCAAATACACCCCAAGTGATCAAATACACCCTGAGTGATCAAATACACCCCAAGTGATCAAATACACCCCAAGTGATCAAAATACACCCCAAGTGATCAAATGTGCTTATGGATAGGTTTTTGTTCACTCCAGTAACTGCTGGCACAACCAGAATAAAACAGTAAGAATATGCATATAAATATAAACCTGAAAAATAACAACCAAGTATTTATGTCTACAGAAATTCTACCACTTTTTCGCAGCTGTAATTATCTTAACTCTTCAAAGAAAAAAGTTATTTGCTTTGTTCTGCAACTGAAGTCTGCTAAAGCCACTATGGACCAGTCTCATTTGTGAAGAAATGTATTTACTTCATCTTGCTTGCAATGTATCTAATTTTGAGATGAATACTCTCCCCACCCCATCAAAAAAAAAAAAAACAAAAAACCAAACCAGAAGCATAAATTAAAATTAAATGCCAATAAATTAATGTACAAAAACTAGGTCAAAAGATGCATTAATGTAATTTTCTCTCTTTGAAAATGAAGTTTGTAAATTTAAGCTCTGTGGCTATAACCAAGAAATAAAACATAACCTTTCCTTTCCTAAACATTGTGTAAGAAGAAGAGAATAATAAGGTTTTTATGTATGAGAAACACATTCCTGAAGAGATAGCTCTGTGGAAGTGAAATGAAATTGTTTCAATTTATCTCTTATTATAATAGAGCTTTTCTTACTAAATTATGCATTTTTAATATATTCACTTGAAAAAATGAAGACTTAAGTAGTCCTCAATAAACATTCTCATTTAATCCTCAACTTCAGATAGCTGCTCTGTATTGCTCCTTTTATCTGACAATATGAAGTAACTCCAGCACTATCCCTGGAATTCTTCAGCAAATCCCTCATAGCCAACAAGCTGCAAGACCATAAGACCAAACTGCTGATAGGTCTAAGGCATAAAATCCAGTAACTTCATTTTCTGAGGAGTTAGTTTTGGAGATGTTGGATACAATAATCCTCCAGAAGAAAACTCTACTGTTAACTGTCATTTCAAATATACTCTTCAATAAACCATTTGTTCCCTTTCAATATGCAGGCTGACATCATCTTTCTTCTTAGGTGAGAAAGTGCCTGTGGGAAGTGCAGTGTAACTCCAGTGCTGGAGGCAGCTCAGATGTGACACTCACCACCTCCTGTAAACACTTCTCCCAGGAGCAAAGGGTGTTCCCAGAACTGATCTCTCTAGTTAAAACACTGAAAGTTTTACAAATTACAGCAGAGGAGCAGCACTTCCTTTTATTCATTCTGCTTCCAGCTGCAGAGTACATAACATTTGGAAGTCAGAATAGCTAAATCAGAAACAGTTCACTGGTCCAAAAAGACAGACAACTCTTATCACTGTCAGAGTGTATTGAGAATTGCTCATTTTAGTTTAGCAATAAACTTCTTAATAATCTTTTTCACCTCCCTTATGCAGAAAGACATAATGAATTCATAACAATGTTTACAATGGAAATTCTACAGATCTCACTTTGATCTTTTGTTTAGGTAAATGGCCCAAAACCACTGAAAAAGGAGAAGATTCTTTAGACATAAGAGATGATATGTGTATACATATCAGAGTAATTTCTGATCTCTTCACTCTTTAAACATGTATACATTTCACCTTTTCCTGGAAACATTGCATAACATTTAAAGAAAGGAAAGGTAAATACAATTCCCCTTTCCAGAAGGTTAAAATGATTTTGTGTCACCTTCAAAAGATAATTCAAAGATTAGGCTCAAACTGATTTTACACAGGAAAAAGAAAGGAAAAAACCCACCTTCAAATGCTCCTTGACACCACCAGATGACCCAAATATTGGAATTTCCAATATTACTAAGTAACCATACAGTCTCATATGTGGAATACAGCATGGAAATACTTAATTAAAAATATACTATGCTAGAAAACCTAAATTTAAATATTCAAATTTTTATAGTCTCTCTGCTAGATCCCACCTGCTGCACGACTTCAGGGGGAAGTTCCATTTTCCACTGCTTAAGCTGTCGGGATGCAAAGGAATGCAGGGCATAGGAAATGGTGCCATACTCAATCCACAAGGATAGGTTGGAGCTGTCAATCTCCAGGGCTCGTTTGAAGCAGTTCAGGACAGGGGTGGAGTGCTTCCAGATGGGGCCATCACTCTTCAGTTCATTGGAGTTCAGCTTGTCCTGAATCCGACTCGCTCGAGCCAGAGCCATCCCAGCCCAGGAGTCAAACCTGTGCAGGCAGGAGCACAACCCATGGATGAACTCGCTCCTGAACACTGAAGGCATAGACAAGATTTATCTTGTTGTATCTACAACTTTTTCCTCCCTTCCTCACACAAAACAGATCCCTGCACCTCCTCCTCTCCTCAGAGTGGAACACAAGCTGTACAGCCTAAATCATACTGATTTTATTAAAGCAGTTTCCTAACAAAGCACTGCCCCCAGGAACTGTCACATGTGGAAAACAGATGAAAAATCCAGGTTTATTTGCCATGCAAATCCAGCATATCTGTATTTCTCATGGCAGCACTCCCATTGGTTTTTTTCTCTCAGTAACCACGCAGTCCTGTCAAAATGTTGTTACCCTGGAGGCCAGCAGACATTATGACACCTTGTATTGTTGGACTCAGCCGTGAATAATTGTAATTATTTTCTAACAGAAAAATCATAAAGAGAAAATGCATTTAAGTAGGAAATTTCTGAAGAACTAAAACTGTAATTTCTGCTGAGGGGCTGTTGAGGGTCCAGCCCTGTGTTTATTGACAATACAGTCTGAAGGGTGGTTTCCATAAGCCACAATCTCACATTAACATCAGGGTTCAGCTGCTCTGAGGTTTTTCAATTTTACCATGATTTTAACACCAAAGCAATAACCATAATGTTCTCATACTTTTGCTTGCAATTTCTCCTGATTCCAACTGAAAACCTATTTCTAGGTCAAGTGACCTCAATAGTCAAATTCCTGAGGGGAGTGGAACAGGAACTGTAGTGCAGAAAAGTACCATCTAATTCAACTGGAGCAAAAATACTATACTGCCACATAAGGCATCTTCTGAGCAAAAAAATGCCACACAGTAAAGTAAAAATGCATTCCATTCATTTATTGATGAATTCAAGTTTTAGAATACCAAAACTACAGAAAAATGGGTAGGGGTTGGTATTGGTAATTTCTTTTTCTGCCTTCAAACAAGAGTTTTAGCCATTTGCTAGTCACAAGTCCCAGACTAGAAGATGCAATAACATTAAACTACAGCTATTTCCTCTGAAGATTTCACATCTAAAATTGCTCTGTGCCTTCACCTTCCCTTTTGTCTCTCTTACGTGACTGGATTTAGAAATAATTTTCTTGTCTCAAATCTATCAAATGAGGGTTTTTGTCACTGACCCTGATCTATCAACTTCAAGGAGAATTAAAACGATAACACTTAATATGCAAACCCTATATTTAATCAGTATATTGAAAGGTTATTTAATTTCATTTAGAAGACTGATATTCACAATATGCTTCATTTTTAAGATGAGAGAGCTTAATCTTGATGGTATTTCAGTGAGCTGTAAATTATCAAGAAACAAGGTGGTTTTGTTTAAATATCACTCCAACACTTCAGTTGTATTCTGTGTAGTTCTCTAGCAGCAAAATCAACACTTTTAGGAAGAGGTCAGCCTAAACAGTTAATCCACTGAAGGATACTATTTGTGCTATAGCTACACTATCAAATGATGACATTTTTCACTCTTTATCATGCATGAACATGCCAAAGCAAAGAACAAAAGGTGCAAACAGTTAATTCTTCACAGTTATTCTTTACTCCAATTTAGTTTCCCCCCCCCTTTCATTTTTTGGTTTTAATTTCAAAGCAAACAAATATTTAACCCTACATGTTGGTTTTTGTTTTCTTTGTTGGGTTGTTTTAGAGATGTCCTTAATTATACAGTGGACCTATGAAAATGGATTGCAGGTGGGGGTTTTGGTTGCTTGGGTTTTTTTTTTTTTTCATTCCTGAAACCAGTTGCCTGCTTTTCAGTACTGAAAGAAGTGAGAATAATGAAGGATGTGCAGCAGGATTCAAAAATACTGACCTGTTTGGACAAATACAAATGTCATGCATGTAGAATTTAATGGCCTTGGACTGTTCTTTGTTCTTGAAATGATAATCTGCCAGGAGATAGTACAGCTCAGTCACCACTGGTGGAGAATAGTCTGCACCCTCAGGAAGAGATGGTGCCTGAAAATCAAAAACCCAAAGGTTCATATCAAATGAGCTGCATATTTGCTTCTTCCTTGTAGATGAAGTAGCCTTTTCATCACACAATATGAAGGTTTTGACTGTGAAGACATTGAAAGCATTTCACAGATATACAGAGCACTTACAAACACTAATGAACATCTCATGCTGACTGTATTTTACCTTTCAAAGACTAAAAGCTTTGGTGGGATCATTCTTATTTTATTTAAATGCAATTACCCAAGGAAACCCGACATCATGGAATGAATCATTCCACTAATAATCTCAAAGTCAACATAAAAATAGCAACAACAATTTTCACTCCCTTCAATCAAATTTTTTAAAAAAGCAATTAATTATACCTTGCTGCATGTTCCTTCAATATAGGCAGATACAGTCTCCAGGCTTAGCATAGGCTTGTCTGTTCGAGGAACAATTGTGGCAGTTTTCTTCAGAAGATTGGCCAAATCAGCAGACACAGTACTGGTTTTGTAACTATCAAATTCTGGAAGAGTTTTAGGCTTAAAATACTCAAACATGAACAAAGCATCTTCCCATGTCAGATCAACCTGAAGAGGGAGGTAGATGAGAGGGGGGAAAAAATACTTCAAATTCCAAAACTCAAGTCTACTAATGATGGTTTTCTACAGCCTTTCTAGTTCATAGGAGTATACACATTACTCTAGCAGGAACCAAATTAAACTTCCCAAGAACAGAGCTAAGGGTGCTGCTAATTTATGATGCTCACAAATACAATATACTGCTCACTGATTTAACAGACAAAGCTATTGCTGTAACTTAGTGTATGTCACTAAAGTCAAAATAAAGTAAAAATAAAGTTATTCTACTTGCTTAGAAGAGCTGCTCAGAAGAGTTGTTTATAAGCAAGAATCAATGGTAAATACTCTGAGTGACAGAGATCATGGGTAAGATATGGAGAAGAACTCTGCACCTTTCATTTCAGAGCCAAGTAAGAAAAAGTTAATGAAATGGGAATCAGACAAAATTCTGAGACTCAAAAATCTTCAAACTCTCTATAGAAATTTACTTCCCGAATTTACTCCTCATTTTCTCTTCACTTTTCTTTCTTGAAAGCAGTAAAAATGCCCCAAATAATTTAGTTCTCTTCTGCTAGACAAATTTTTTCTCCTTTTATTGTTCACCTTCCCCTTACAGTAAATTTTGCTCTGCACTGAAAAACAGGGAAGTTGCAGAGGGTAAGCTTCTCATACTTCCCTTTTTTCTTACTTATCCCCTTTCTCTCATTATCTTCACTGTCTAAGATGTACAGATAACATACAAAATTCCCAAATATTCAATGAACACCAGAGTATTTTTGTATTTTAAAAGGTTTGTTAACAGAGCCAGACAATCATTTTGCTTTTATGAAAATGGTTTTCATTGATAATTCTATGATCACTTACATTTGGTAAGTGCAAAATAGCCTGGGGTTTTTGAACAAAGTCAGTGATGTTTCTAAAGGCAGGGCATTGTATTGCTGACCTGTACCTTTCCTTCCTCCCTTAATATTACAACCCTCTTCCAGAGGCACTCTGTAGTTGCCTTTCTCCCAAATTCAACTGAATTTCACATTTCTCATAAACAGCTACCAGGTATTTACCATCAGAGATGTCAAAATAAGTGATAATATAATGTACTTGCAAACTTAAAACAGTGACTTTTTTTTTTCACTTTCATAAACTGCAAGGCTGGCTGCTAAAGTTTTCTTCTCTCAAGCTGACTTTTCCTCTCTACATTTTCCTCAGCCTTGAACTTCTTCTCAGCTGAAAACAGTAAAGTGATAGCTTAATAAAATCAATTTCTCAATATGTTCAAGATGGCAGACTATTGTGGATAAGACTAGCATTTAATTTAAAATATATGGCACATTATATTTATAGTTTTAAAAAATATGAAAACTTTTAGTTTATTCTCTACAATGTGTAAAATACATAACATTTACAAGGAAATAAAAGTAATCTTTCTCCAAAATATATCAAAGTGCATTAGAACAAAACAAGGGTGCATCTTTCATCACTTCAGGATATTGCACTGGGTAACACATCACTTACCTGCTGTACTGAATGTTCTTCCAGGTACCTTGCTTTGCTTTTTTTGCTAGGGAAACCATATAAACAATAAAAACACTGTTCCAAGGCTGTTTCCAGCTCTTCTTTGTATGGATGGGTATCTTCAGAAGTGGAAGCTGCAAGTTCTTTTTGTAGTACCTGAACCTACAAGCCAAGCATTAAGGAAAAGGTCACCTGCAGATCACCCAGCTGTCTAAAGGCAGATGATGAAAACAACTTTAAGAGACTAACATGTATTTTTCCCCAATAACCATCAAATGTTACACCTGTATTTCTGTAACCTAGTCTCACACAAGTCATTCCAATGGCACTGCAGCAGCATTGAAGTGCTTTTATTTTTCTTCCTTCTTTAATTCATGAACACTTCTCTTTAATCAATGAGGTTAAAAATCAGCTTCATGTTTCAGACTTAAAATCATTCAAAGTTCTCCTCTACACACCAAGTTGCTCCTGTGAATATAAACACTACAGTTCAACAATGTTGTGAATAAGGAAGAAGTCCAGAAGAATTTCTGCCCTAATTCACAAACAGCAATTTCCTCTGCATGGAAAAAGCAGGATGGAGAAGACTTTGAAGAAGAAGAGAGAGTGTTAATTAAAATCTGGCTAAAAGGACTATAGAATTGCACAGTATGAACAGTATTACACAGATGGCTACACACCAAGGAAAGTGGCTGGATTGATCCCAAATTACTAAACACTGTAGCAAGTTACTATCTTTACCTTCAAAACTACAAGAGAAAGAACCCATCAGTAGCATATTTTAGAAGATGCTGATACTTTGAGACATTCATCATAAAAACTGCAGCTGAATGCCAAAAGAAGAAAGGTAACTCTTTGAAAATTCTCACTAAGCTTCCATAAAAAACAAGCCAAAAAGGAACACATTCCAAGAAGACATTTCAAGGTCAATAAAAATGTGTTCACCAAGAATAATCTGTGTAGGGGGATTCTGGATATTTATTTCATAACCAAAACAAAACCCACACAACCACTGAGGTTTAAGATTCAACTTCAATGTGCTCCACTATGAAATTTCAATTTTAAAAAAGAAATGTTTATTTGTGACTATTTAACATTTTTCAATGTCTAGGACTGAAAACTCAATTATTTATGCTTGATCCTACATGAAGCTTCTCATCATGATGGGCTTTCCTGTCAATACAAACACTGCATTACAAGGCAAAAATCCATCATTCCACATGTAAGAAGCTCATTTGTAAGAGTTGGGATTAAATATAAATCCTCTTCTGATTAAAATATCTGTGCTAAGATCAAGGTACTGTTTATTAAGAGCCAAATCTCTGAAAAATAAAAGCAAAGACAATTTTTAAAAGCATTTCAATGACATTTGGAGTCACAGCAGACTCATTTATTCAGAGTCCCAGCAGACACTTTATTGCCAGCACTTTCCCTGTATGAATTTGTGAACAACATTTGAAATTTACAGAAAGTGTAGCTAAATAAGCTGAAGAAAAACAGTGAGCATCAGAGGACACTGTAACAAAACTATGATATTCCTACAGCTACAAACAAAAGCACATCTAACAGCAGTAACAGAATTCTCACTTGAACACTGTTCGAAACAATCTCCTGTGTTCAACTTTCAAGTTCTTGGCAGACATCCAGAATTGTTCTAATAATTCAGAATATTGCTAAAAGCCTTAATTAATATTAACATCTTCTCTTGCACAGCACATTCATCCACAAGCAATATAAGGTCCTCAAGCAGACAGTTCACCTACAAAAGGTGATCATTTAATACTAATCTATGAGACACACTTTTTACATTCTTAAAGCTGCCTTTCTCTTCAAATAATTCTTCCCATGTTATCTTTGTTTTTCCCTATCCTTCCAACACCCTCTTGTCTCTGAAAACTAAATTCTTGTGTTTAATAATACTATTATATTTTAGTTTAAGAAGCAGGCAATTCAGTAAGTAAAAATGGAACATTTTGTTTAAAGTACCTGATGACATTTGCAAAGATCTCACTGCAAATACATTGCCAGCTCTCAGTTATCTGCACTTTCCCCAGGTTCACAGCCCATACTCTGTGACTCCCCAGGCTGTGGGTACAGGCACAATTGTACAGACACAGCTCAGACTCATCACTTTGGAGCACGATATCCGTGGGCAAGCTCGAGCTGGAGACAGCCCATCTATTTTCATGAAGTTAATAAGCCCTCTAGAGTCCCTGCAGGGGCAGCTCAGGTGTATCAGCTCCTAATACCAGGGAGACTGAGGAGAGCAGGACACAGAGAGGATCTGATAGTTCTACCCTGAATCAGCCTCAGTTCAAACACTGCTCAGTCACTCCAGCCCTACCAGGGCGAGCTGGCTCCTGCAGAACCCCTCAGGCTCTCTGTGCCATCCTTCCCAGCTGTCTAAATTACTGTCCTGGACACGCTGCTGCTCAAATGCAGAGGTAGATGGGCTCTGGCATTGAGCTCTGGCTAATAAGCTCCAGGGAGTGCTGAGAAGGGAAATTAAGAGATTCCTGAGTAGCTCTATGCAGAACTAATCATGATTTTCTCTTGGCTGAAGGTAATAAACCTCAGTGAAGTCAAGCTGAATCTGTAAAGTGCCACTGATGTGTCCCTGTAGAGCAGAGCCCAGCGGATGCCACGGCACTGCATTATCTGGGATTTGCCAGCAGCCAGGCTATCCCAGGCTGGCAGTGCTCTGCTCAGGGAAACACTGACTGCATTAGGGTTTCTGAGCTAGGATAAAATGAGCAAACACATAGAAACATTCTACTTCAACCACGGGCAATTTCTTTTCTGGTGTAACAACGAGACCTCAAGGAATAATCTTAAAAAGGTCAACAATGAATGGATAAGTCCTTTCATCTAATAATGCTACAGCATTACTGCCCAGACATCCATTTCTGCAGCATATGAGATGTAACACATCCATCTGAACAACAGAGCAAAGAACAGCCTTAAGACACAGGGAAATGGAGAGCTGAAGTAATTCTTCATTCTCATCATTGTTCAACACATGAACTCTGTATGTATATTTTAAATAATATTTAGTTAATAACAGGAAAACAATAGAATTGCTATTTTTTTCAGACTGTGGTACAAAATCAAGGTAGGTATAATCAAACAAGACAAATTTATCAACCAAAGAACAATTAAATGCATCACAGCTTCAGATCAAATCCAGGTAACAGTACAGGATGTGGAAGCAATCAGCAGCATTCCAGTTGTGTAACTAAGGACAGATGATGTCCTGCAAATCTTTACTCCTGTGATTTGGAAGAAACAAACAACCAACCTGTTCAAAACTGAATTTTCTTGGCTGAAAGTATAAATATGTTCTTTTAGCATGATAAATATTATTTACGTACACTGAAAATATGCAAACCCTACCTAACACTTGACAAATTCAGTTCTGTGAAGTGAGCAACTTATTTAAAATCACTGAGACAAGATGAATATGGAATCCCACTGTGTTATTTTAGCAGCAAGTTTAAAGATATAAAACTACAGGTTTTTTTTAGCCTCTGAATGATGTACAGTACTATCAGACTGCTTGGTTATTCCTACTTCCCTTTCAAATCCCACTAACAAAATAAAATACTAGTGCAAGAAGCAAAGGAGAAAAAACAAAAGAAAACAATTATTCCTCTCAGTGAGGTAAGTCCAGAGAACAATGGGAAGTAGGACAGAAGCTGACCAATGGCAAAGGGTCTGGAATAACAAGCCTTTGCTATTCAGATTAAACTGACTGAGACTTTCCTATGTTTGTCTGGGAGAAGATGGAAAGTGGATTTAAAAGTGTATATTTAACATGAAGACAAGGCAGTAAACAATCTAACTTTGAACTTTGTTTCCTGCTTGGCCAGATGACTTTCAGAGATCAACTGGACTCAATCTCAATTATTCCACAATGCTAATACTTACATAGAACTTGAGCAGAGCACCATCTGAATTGCAACACCAGGATCTTCTTCCCAAATACTCATGAGCTGTGTTCAGCAGCATAAGTGAAGAAGGCAACATAGGGGTATCTGGACTCACTGGAAGGAAGAAATTGATAAATATTAAAGTAGCACAGAACTGAGTTAAATCTGAGTCAATGCTTCAACTGGCAATAAGCTTCCTCTCTGGTAGAAAGTGATGCTTGCAGAGCCCTCTACTCCCTTCAGCCAGCAATGTAAGACAAAAACCAAGTATTTTATTACTTATATTCCTGAGCTAGATGGTAAAGAGCTCAGGTCCAATGTGTAAAATTAAAGAAATAATCCACCTTCTTCTCCCTGGTTCTGCTGCTGCTGGCAGCAAAGAGATCGAAAAGCATCTTCCTCATGCTGGATGATCCTGTGCAGGATAATCCATGGAAGCACCGAGGAGACATAGGGTTCTTTTGGTTCTTCCTGGACAGCCATGCTGCAGTCTATGATCTAATCAAGAAACAGACACAATACAGACAAAGTGATGCAAGACAAAGGTCAGGTGTGAATCCTTTCCAAACAACCCAAGGTTGGCAACACATTTTACCCCAAGGAAATAATCTAAAGTTGAGTCTCAGGTTCTCAAAAGTGAGTATAAAAATGCTAGAAGTAGATCAATCAGTAGGGGAAGGGTAGGAGATTAATTCCCCTACTCTGACATTCCTCTTGCACCCTCATTTCCCATCTAGATGTGTCTCTGTTAATATGTTTATACAAGCAATTCATAGTAAGCAAATACACAGCATCAATTCTTAGCATTCCTAGGCTTCATTATTGTACAAGATATTTCTCTATAACCTAGAGGAACTTAAAAAAATTCCTGAATTCTAGAACAGGTCTTACAACAACTGCTAAAGACTGACTAGAATCATTAACATGCTATATTAATTATGTGCCTGAACACTCTGTTCTCCAGAATTCCATTACATTCCATAACACATACAACTTTACAAAATGAGAGTATGATTTTGTAAGCAGTGGTGGTCCTTGGCTTTTACTGAAGTAAATGGAGATTTGAGAATTGCAAGCACATTGAATTTTGACATTAACTAGACCTGCTTCTTAGAAGAACTGCCATCTGTAAGTCTGCCATTTGTTATGTGGATGAAAATCCTCATTCAGTTTAAGGTTTGAAAGTACCTTGTGTAAAAGGCTAAAACTAGCTGTAGTCATAATTCCAGTGGCAGTTTGCCTCTCACTTTCCCCCTGCGCTGTTCAGATCTCTGTTTTTATTAGAAAAACCCTTACTTTGGCCAGCACTTGCAAGCAATTCTACCACGTTTGTAAGGAGACCTTGCCCGCCAGCCCAAAGCACATACAGGCAAAATCAGAGCCATAACTTACAAGCTACACCCAGGCAGCTCAATCAATCTCCACATTATCACCATTTCAAACAGCCTAAACTCCCAGTGCTGGGTTATTTTACCATCATCTTTTGATTGTTTTAGGCAGCTTGGTGTCTAAAGGTACCTGCTGGTACTGGTTCTAACATAGGTGCGTGCTCAGTGCACATCTATCACACACAATGTGGTAACAGTCATCTTCCCAAAAATGTAACAGAAATGTAACCAAACCCATCACTAGGAGTGGGTGGGAAGTCAGACTGCAAGTGTTTCATGCCTGAAGGTGTGCAGCACACAACACATCTCTCCCAGTGCCAGGGCATGGGTTACCTGGATCAGGTTGTTTGTTAATCGAACGAGGCTTGGTGTGACAGAAGAGTCTTTCAAGATGCTGCTAACTGATGATAATGAAGTGTCTATTCCTGTGAGCAGCTGTGTTACCGTAGCAACCCACTCCTCTTTAGCAGAGGCTGCTGTCATATTAATCATCTGCTGAATTGCTTCATTCAAGGCAACATCTGAGCATTCAAAGCATTGCTTGTAGTCTTTCAGTTTGAGTAGGGAGTCCTAGGGAATGTAAATATGAAAAAGATCTATTATAACAATGAAGAATTTATTTTAAACCTGCACGCACAGCAGGGCAAAGCAAAACACTATATCCAGTTAATGAGATTACTTCAATGAAATGTAACAGAACACCTTTAAATACAACATTAAAAGGACAATAGGAGGTGCATGGATCCTGG
The DNA here is from genome assembly GCA_013400775.1 of Chaetops frenatus. Lineage (NCBI taxonomy): Eukaryota > Metazoa > Chordata > Aves > Passeriformes > Picathartidae > Chaetops > Chaetops frenatus. The sequence goes on along the minus strand of VZTR01002642.1, from coordinate 317,232 downwards.
ATGACAAATATACAAGTAGGATCCAAATACAAAAAAAATCATCACATCTTTCTGCTTTAATAAGAGACGCAAGAAAAGAAAATAGGAAAGGGATGGCTGTAGGTCTGTAATTCTAATGATCAACAGCTGAATAGAATCCTTACAAGAAACAGGGTTTGGATCTTTATGATCTTGTGCTACCATTTTATTACTTCATAAATAACAGAGTAGCAACTCTAAGGCTAGTGTTACAGCAACATTCTCCTGCTTCTTTCTACTCTGAAGAGGTTGGGTCACGAGACAGCATGGAAGCTGCAGTTCAAGTTAAAAGACCATCAGCCTTCTTTTGTACAAACTTTTTTCCCCCAAATACCCTAATATACTCAAATTGTTCCCACAGCTGAACTCATTTATACACTTATTTTTACAGTGTCAAATGGCCTAACTCTACAGCAATTATACTGCATGTGTCAACAGTTTCTCATTCATGCAGGACAGTGACTTCACAACATAAAAATCATTTGTATGCTAGATAACCAAGTTTCAGAATGGTTCTAAGTCCCCACATAGTCAACAGTAGTATGAATCCATCCATGAAGTACCTCAGGAAATTATTCCAGTTTCTGTTCATTTCATGGAGGCCTCAACATCTTGTATCTTTAGCCACATTCTCAGTCAGCAAAAGCTGGCACATTGCTAATGATGTCGATAAAGCTGTGCTCTTCAGAGCATTTGCAGATTTGGTTCCATGTTCTGCTTTGCAAATAAGGCTCATTAACTGTTAACACCCACTCTAGAAATCCTTCCATCCTGGTTTCAGGAATAAATCTTAATTCCTTACTAAAACAGATTTTTTTTTTAAGAAACAAAGCAAACCTGCAGGAGAAGCAGCTGTGCTGGTCTCTCTGGTATGGATGTTACAAACTCGAGATGTTTTGCTCTGCCATAACCATTAAAGCACAAGGTGGGACGGAGCAGATGCACCACTGCATTATAATCCCCTGCCTCATACAGTCGCTGGATCTCTTCCAAAGACTGGCATCTCTCCAGAGATTTTAGGTTCTTCTCAATCTGCAAATATCATAGATGAAATAATCTTAACTTTTGTTTTCACATATATTTGACTACTGACACTTCTCCCAGCAGTTTAGCTCTTAATGTTAAAGAAAACAAAGAGAAGAGAAGAGAAGAGAAGAGAAGAGAAGAGAAGAGAAGAGAAGAGAAGAGAAGAGAAGAGAAGAGAAGAGAAGAGAAGAGAAGAGAAGAGAAGAGAAGAGAAGAGAACACAGATTCAATAGTCTACTACTGTACATGCAGCTACTTTAAAATTTTAATTTTGCATAAAAGCAATCTAAAGATGTACAATACCAGCAGATACAAAAACTGTAATTTCTGAAAAAGAGAGGGTATTTTTGACATAATCTTCAAACTACAAAATTCTCACTCTGAGATACAGTAAATTTTCATCACAAAGAAACTAATTCATAGATGACATTTCAAACTGGGAGAGCTGGAGCATGAGGGATGGGACAGGGAACATACACCTGTAAATTAATTCTTACCTCTTCTAAAGAGACCACAGAATCAACATGCAGATTAGGCAGCCGTATTACAATGCTACACTCATTGCCAGCTTTAGCTTGTGTGCTAGTGGAGTTCTGCAGCATTTCAGTGCAGATATCATAGTTTTCAAGTGCCTGTTCCATGTCTCCCTATGGAAACAGTACAGAGGAAAACAATCAACCAAAAAATCCTGTGGTTCTCACTGCAGAAAGGGTCTCCAAAACTTGTAGAAAATGTTTAAACTTAATATAGGCACCGCCAGTGTGATCACTGCATGTCCTCACAAATTAAAAAACAAATTCAGCTGAAAAGCTCAAATTAAAGCAAACATATTTTAAAATATCTTACAAATTATTTAAATAACAGATAAAACAAATCAGAAAAATAGAATTCAGCCTGCATAAATTTGTAAAATTGGTCTGGAGTGCTAAAATCTCTTTCCTTTAAAAAGGCAGAAGAGTAAACCAGCGGAAATAGCTCTTCCATCTGTGCAAATTAAAACATTGAGTCAAGAAATGTTTGTACATTCTGCAAAGTGAATGAATTCTACTTGCTCTGTGCAAAGTAGTTACTGAAGTTGAGAGGCCAGGAAGGAATGCACAGGCAAACTACAACTCTGCATATCACAAGGAAAAAAATGGCAGTAGCTGTACAGAAACGCTCATGTTTCCCAAATAACTTTATTAGAAAGGAATCCTTAGATGCAGAAAAAAAAAAAAAGGGAAGGAACAAATTAGTTCACACTTATGAAACTGAGTCACATAACTAGTTGACAATTGATTTAAACATAATTAATGCATAAAAATATCCTCTTTGATGTTCCGGGGAAGCAACACTTAGAGGGGAAAAAAAAGACTGGGAGCAAATAATATTTCTTTCAAATTATTCCCTTAGTGATAGGTTTAAAACCTTCTGCTGGAAAATTTGCATATTAAATTAAAAGTCTTCAAAAGCAGAATCATGCCACCTTGAAAAAGTGGAAGGAAGAATAATAAAAGTTTGCTTCAGTTAAAATCTGTATTTTGGACTGCCTGAGACTGATATTGTCCATGAGACCAGGTCCCCAAAAATATATGTTCTGCAGCTACACAATATTATTCCAAGTAACTTTAGTACAAGTAATTTTTTTTAAGCTGAGCATGAATTTATTTAAACAAAGACTTGTACAATAAACATATCTGAATATTTGCTTAGCATGTGAGACCTCCTACTTCATTTTCACCTCAACCCCCACGGAAAGTTAATTATATTTAAAAGTCAAACGAAATCACTATGTATTAAGCTGATTTTATCCACATGCTTAAAAGAGGTGAGATTCCTGAATCAGCTGCATCTGAACAATACTGACTCTAATTTGGGAAAAGCTGTGTTTGTTAAACCAAAAGTAAACCAAACCTGCAGTGCTAGAAAACGAGCTTTCAGCCAATACACCCGAGTGACAAACTCCATCCAGCCCTCCTCAAACAAATCTCGTTGTGAAGATGCAAATGACAGCTGCAACAGGTCTCCCAAAAAATGAGTTCCAGGGAAGTCAGGCCCAAACTTTCCATTCATAGAGGCAGCAGGACAATTTCGTGGAGAAACTGCAAGTCAATTAATTACATTTTATCATGAGGTTACTAGCATCCCATGGGAAGAGTCACACACACACCAGAATTCCAAAGGTACTGATCTACTTAAAGGCAAACAACTGATAGACCAATAAAACACAGATCTGGAAGATATTAAGAAAAAATAGCTCCAAAATGCAGTGAATTCCCAGAAACATTTCTTTGTATATCCCCAGTGTTTTTGGAGTCTGAAGAAAGTTACATCAAATTCTCACCTGTAGAACTCTTCCCTTTTGTGAGTAGCCACTGATCTAATTGCAGTTCCATGCAAGAAAGGCTCATCAACATCATATCCTTCAGAAAAAGTAAGGAGGTTATCAAAAGAGTATTCACGCAAAGAACTACATTAAAAGACTTCATTCTTCTTAAAAGAAGACTACATTTTAAAAAAACCCACTAAATTTGCAATTTACTTCAAAGAAAGCCTTCATCTTGTCCTTTTGGGATTTCTATTCCCAAGCTGTAACTACTTCTTCAGCCTAGAAGGTATATAATAACATTTACAAATCAACAGGTACAAAACCAAACAATACTGGAAAGCATCAAAATAGAAAAATCTCAGCTCATGAAACAAGATCAGAACAGCACTGTCTTATGTTAGAAAAAATTGGAATCCTTACTTTTTTATCTGGCTGAAACAAAGCTCTATTAAATTGCCAAAACATGCCAAAAGCAAGATTCCAGAATACAGCAGTAGCACTGACATTTGAAAAGTAAGACAAAGTTTACAAACAAATAAGCAGTTATGTGGTAATAATGAGAACCAAGGGAATACATTTATAAATATATTTACATTTGTTTAAAAAAGGGCATGCATATGTGAAAAATATACATAAATAAGTCAAAGGATGTATAAAAATTTAACATCTGCTACATAGAGACACTTCTGTTTGTTCTGTGACATCAATGGAACACAGCAATTTTTATAATTAATATTTCATTTGCAAAGATGTAAAAACACCTGATCTGAAAAAGTATTTCAAACTTAAGTCATACCAAAGGCAAATAACTTTCCAAATGACTACAGACTGCTAACATTAAAAAGACAACACAGGCTGGCTCAGTGGACAAGAAGTATCAGAACTGGTTTTATAATTCAAGAAATATCATCTTTTATCATTAAGTTGGTTTAACATTAATGTAAAGAACTTACCATTTTTTCTATTTGCTTTCAGGAAATTACAGATTTATAAAGGTAATAAAACAATGATGCTGAGGAAGTGGTTTTGGTTTGTTTTGTTGTTTGGGTTTTTTTACTGTAAATTTCAGCTTATCTGAAAACTACACTGTATTCAAAGCAGCAATGCTGACCCTCAATCAGCCAGTGAGAACAGAGCAGCTTCTGTACTGACCTGATGACAAAACAAAACTGTCACATCAGAAGAAAAGGGAGGGGAGGGGAAAAGAAGGAGCAGCAACAGAATAAAGGGGTAAAATATATCAGTGTCTATTTATTACATCTCCAAGCATGTGTGTGTGCATATATTACATACATTATATACAGGTTAGAGCTGCATGTGGCATGACCCAGGTCTGTTCAGCTCAGCAACAGCTCCAGGAGCTGCAGGGCACCAAAGCTTAGGACAGTTTCTACAGCTGGGACAAGCAGTTCCAGACAAAGCTAAGCCAAACCTGTGTTTGCTGCATTTCAGTTGAGTGCTTCTGCACACTGACACCAGGACAACAGAAATGCAGGAATAAGGAAAGGTGTTGCTTTACCTTGATGTGTTGATTACTTGAGTCCCTCAGGAGTGGATTGGGAAGGCTGCTGCTGTGCTTTCTCCAGCTGTTGTAGATACTGAGAACCACCTCACACAAGCCAGGAGGCCACTTCACCAGGAACTTCTGGCTGATGACTTTCAGATATCTCATCATCAGCTCCAAGATCCCACCATTGTTCAGGTTATCCAGCAGGAATTCATGAACATCCTGTTTTTCTAGAAAGCAGATAAATACAAAGGCCTACATGTGTAAGGCTGAGGCAGTTCATAACCTGAAACAGTTAAGTTTCAACAGTGTTCTATGCACTTATCTCACAGCACTTCTGTGCTGCACATATGCAGAATTCAGTTACTGTATTCCAATCGGTTTAAATGGGAAATTCCACACAACAAGGCTCCTGAACGCAGGGATTAAGCAGTTCCCTGCTTAAAAGATTTAAAAAATGAAACCCAGTACCAACTGAGATACTTCTATACCATAAAACGATACTTTTAAAAATAGCATGTACTTCTGTATATTCTAAGCATGAGAGGGAAATACAGAAAAAAACCTATACTATATGGCAAAAAAAACCTAAGAAAGAACAGGGGTTAAAATTAAATCCTTACCAGATTCCATGAATGTTGTAGAATCAAATGACATTCTATGTGGTCCAACATGCTGGAAATTCTCCTCTTTGATCTCTGACTGCACCTCATAGTTATTGAAAGGGTCCTCCTCCTCCTCAGGATCTAATTTCCTTAATCTGTGTGAAAGGGGGGCAAAAACCACAATATCAACAAAGTCTTCATTCTTTCTTTCATTACTAGGTGAAACCTAAATATGAAACATTGTGCAAATTTTAACAATGAAACTATATTACTGAAACAAATTCAGAGATTTGCATCCAGTTCCTTTTGTCCAAATCAAGATTACTTTATCTTATCCATTTTGACACCCACATTGCCCACTAATTCACTCTAACAGTAGTAAAAGCTTTTTCACTTTTCAGTTTTTATTCAGCAATTTTTACTAAAATGAATTTTATTAAATTTATCAGAAGATATTGCACCACATCTGCTTCAAAAAATAACACAGGACTGGTAGTTTTAAGGTTGGGGGATCTCAATCAAACAAAATCCCAAAGAACTTCCTCTCTGATTATCTCATAATGAAAGTTGTTGCTGTACATTACCTGGAAGGAAGGAACTTCACCAGCAGCTCTTGAAAGTCAACCTTCTCCTCTTTTTTACACTTGGTGTTCCGAACTCGAGCAGATCTCCTTTTGGCTGTTTCACCACTATCTTCTGTAATTCTCTTTCGCTTCACTCCTTTCTTAGATTTATCACCTGCAGATATGTCACCTAAAAATATAATGACCCCCCCCAAAAATCTGACAGGTTAAATTGACAAATAGAAAGTGAGTAATCTTTTTTATTTTTAAAAAATTAATTACACAGCAACACTTGAGATTCATTGGTTTCCTTCTGAGGACAGTGCCAAAAAAATCTTGTACAGGTTTCAAATATATAGCTGACAGCTTGGTCTTCTCAGCTTCTTAAAATGACACAAGTGCAGAAAAATAACACAGTTACCTTTTTGTGAAACAGCTCATTCATTCTAAGGAGCTCAAGGCCCTTCCCAACATTAAAAGCTTGATATGCATCACTGCTGGAATGGAGTCACAATTTTTCTCATCTTAAAGACTGAAAAACTGAAGTGTGAGGCAACAGCACAGAACCAGGAAAGGTCAGATACTCCTTGACTTTTTCTATCAGGTGTTAAACATATGCTGAAAAAGTTCTGACTCCATCAACATGCAGTTGAAAGACACCATGTCCTAAAGAACTCTCAAGTGTTTTTTATACCCACATAAGTAAGAAAGATATCTTGAATCTTAGATTGAAGTACCTTGCTCACCTACAGTAGCTCCTGGTTCCAGTGAACTCTGACTGTGATTTGGGAAGTTGGGTGTGGTTGGAGTATAAGGTAATACAGGATCTGGCATTGTCACCACTGGATTGGTGCTGACAGGAGTTGGCTGAATAACACTGACAGGAGTAGAGGTGGGAGAAAGCATCAAATGTTGAACTGGGTCTCTGTACTCTGAGAGATCAATTCTCTTTCCCAGACTGGGTCGAGGAGGATCACATGTTGTGAGGTGCTGATACATGGCAAGTAAGGCTTCTCCTAAACACTTCCACCTGCAAGTGGAAACACAATGGCATCAGCATCACAAGGCCTTCAATTCTTGTCACATTATTTTCTATATTATGTTTAAAAACCTAACAGCATTCAACATTGCTTTTCTCCAACAGCCTAGAGATAGCAAGAGCAGCTTCTCAGCAGGACAGCAATAAACACTTGAGTGTCAAAAACCTGTCCCATCACTCAAAAACTGTTTCTAAAAAAAACAAGGTCCAGCAGTAGTTGCTGAGGAAATTACTCAATAACAAAAGGTAAAAGAAGTAGTGACAAAGAAACAATTTTCAGGTTCTGCATTCAATCAAGAACACTAAAAGAACTCACCCCTATTCACAAGTAGAAACAACTTCTCTGCAATACAAACTACATGCAGAGTCCATTCATATTCCAAAAAATGTGTAATGCAAAAACCAAACCTCAATCCTTTATGCCTTAATAAAGTCACATATAACAACTTATTAGTATCCTTGTATCTTCCTGCAAATAAAGAACTGCAGATTTTTTTCTGAGTTTTCATTATCCAAACAGTAAAAACAATTTTTTAAAAGCTAAACTTGCTTTGAAATTCACATACAAACTAGTCATGTATGAAAAATCCAATAGTACAGTTGGAATAGCTGCAAAATCATTCTCAGATACCATATTTATTTTTTACATCACTGGTTTAAAACCAAAAGTTGAAAACTAATAGCTATGGGGTTTATGCTAAAATCACAAGCACACCAAACCAACCTGTAAGCTAATAAGAAAACACTAGGCGAGTTTGATTTTACAAGGAAAAAGAAGTGTTTTGAAGAAATCTGAAACACAACATAGTTGTCAGAAGATGTGCTTCAGAGGATCTTCTTGAAAAGAAAAGATATAAAGACGTACGTGAAAAAGGGGATTGGCTGCACCAGTCTGAGGTCTGGCTCCCTGTCACGAACCAGCAAAGCTTGTCTTTTCTTACGTAGCTCCAGTGCTTCATTTATGATTCTTCCTGTTTCAGCTGCACTCACATTTACATTATGGATAGACATGTCACTAAGAAATAATAAAAAATGGAGACAAGTTAAAGTTTTTGTTTGCTGGCGTTTTTTTAATTAAAGCCTGGAGGGGACTCATTTAATATCTTCATATAACATAACAAAAGCAGAGTTAAAGGAAGCATTCACATAACATTGTGCTAACAACATTATGGCATATGTAGAGAAATGCCAATCACCAGAAATCTTTGTTCTGAATGATCAGTTAACTTGGATCCTGTAAATTTTATGGGTCTCTATTTTCCCACTTTCCTCCTACCCACTCCTACTATAAAATCCATACAGAAAGAAAAGCAGTAACGTGTGAGGAGTTTTTGGTGAGGTTTTCTTCAGGGGGCTGAGAGTTGTTTTGGTTTTGGTTGTTATTTGGTTTGTTTTAATTAGGAAAACTAAAGTGAATGCTGCAGGGATCAGGAACTAGTAAGGAAAACAAAGGCAAATGATTACAAGAGATCTAGGTATGAAAATAAATGAGCAGCAATAAATGGATTCTTTTCTTCTTTCTACCTCCCTCCAAAAGTAATTGCTGAAGAACATTCTGTCAGCAGCACCAACAGATAACATTATTATTCAGAAGGCAGGTCAGCAAGGTATCCCTCTCACCAAAAGCACAAGATCTCAGCAGGTTTTCTGAACAGCCCCAAACCCAAAACTCCAAAGGCAGTATATACTCTAAGACAACATTCACCATTTGAGGAACATCCTTAAAGAATCTTTCCGGAGGCAAGGCTGCTCCTCAAAGATCTTCTCCTTCAGAACCAATCCTTTGCTATACAGACAGTCTTTTTCCAGAGCTTTGCAGATAAAGTACAAACATGCTGACAGATAAATAGAAATTGAATGGTCAATGGCTGCTTTGGTTCATTCAAAGCTCCCATTTCTGGGCTTCACATACACCACTGAATTCCACCCAAATGTAACACTTACATGAATTAGTCTAATTGCTTTGTAAGCAATTACATGCATAGTTAAAATAGCCTGTTCTGCCTTCCTAGGTATTGTAACCAGAAAAATAATGTAATTAATTTTGTTTAAACAATGTTTGCAGTACATCTTTCACTTACTTTCAAGACTGTTGTGGCACAGAAGAAATTAGAACCATGAAACAGAAGCACAATTATTCATCATTTTTATGTTACCACATGTCTTAACTGCAGATTTCATTAGTGAAGCAAGCTGATACTACAGTATCCACTGTAGGAACTACTGGAGTTTTATACCCAAAGCCTAGAACTAAGGCAAAAGAACAGTGTACAGGAAAACTTCCTGCAGAGGCTCTGATCTGTGACACCACAGACATTTATTTTTGGGGTAACCAAAACTAATCTAAACCACTATACTTTATAATTCAGTAAAATCTCTATCATGAAGTAGCAGTCTCTATCAAACCCTGCTGCACTGCTTATGAAAGATACACTTCAACCTACAGGATTTCATTGTTACAATTTTTATTGGTACGTAAAATTACACACATACTGAGATGTTTTTCATGCATTGTACTCACTCGTGTAGTCACTGAGTGTATATAAAATTGTGATAAGGTTATCTAAACAAGGCCAGTGGTCAGGATTACACCTGAGCCCTTCTTCAAAAGCATGACGAGCCAAGGGTAGGCGGATCAGTTTTATTGCCACACGACCAATTTTATACCAGAGGTTGACATCAGTGGAGTCCAGCATTACAGCCTAGAAAGCATAACAAACAATATTATCCACATTTCAGACATGCATACCCACTTTGCTGCAGGGACTGGCACTGCTTTAGTTTTCAGCAGGATCACAGCTGCTCTGGGGATTGAATGGTGGACTAATTGTATCCCATACAGCAGCAGAAAGAACACGGTATTCAACTATACATTGACATGATATATGCTGGATGTGTATGTATTTTAGAAAGTTTTTACAAACATTAAGGCTCCAGTGTCTTATTTCAGCTGCACTGTACCTCCAGATAGAACTCCATGGCTGTCTCTAAGTCATCCCGTTGTGCTGCCAGTTGTGCTAGGTTTTTATAGGTGGAATATTTTAACATCAAACCTGGGTGTTTCAGCCCTTCTTTCTCATCACCAGAAAGAACTGCCTAGAAATTATAAAATAAATGCAACGTGGGCATAAGGAATCAGACAAGTAACAAGAACAGCAAACAACTTGCTAATTGATAACACTGACATTTCTAGTTAGCCAGTTAGAAATTAAGTAAGACAAAATGTAGCACATGCAGTTTCTGGAGTGTCATGCTCTCAAGGTCACTGACCTCTCGCAGAAGACGAATCTCAAGTAGTTCATGATAAGCTTTAGCAGACTCTTCAAATCGGTCGTGTTTCTGAAGGTCCAAAGCTTTGTGGTACAATGCAAAAGCTTCTGCCTCCTGTGATTTAAAGAATTAGAATGTATTTATTAAAACAACTTTATTAAATATATTTATTATGTGATTCAGTGGTTTCACACTTTTAATACTTTTTGCTAGATAGCAGAACATTTGTGTTACTGTCCTAAAATAACTCAGTTGAGTGAAGTTTTAGTTTGCTAAAGGAGTTTTCAAGAGCTATAGTCACTAAACTTTCATAAAAATAAAATATCATGGTTGAACAAAGCCCTGCAACTAAATGACAAAACTCCCATCAAGGCAAAACTTGATTAAGAAAATTGTGGAATTACTTGCCTGAGCTTCCTTTGTCTGTGTCTTATGGCTTTTGAAGGTACCTTCATAGTCATCCTCAACTGTGGAGCTCGCATTCAGTGCTGCAATTCGAATCTGGAATGACAATTGAAAAGTGACAAGAAATGTGACATCTACACATGTCCCAGTTTCCTTTGCAAACTCGATTTTTCTCCTTTTTTTTTAATTAACTGGTACACAAACAATACTGAGAGATCTCTAGATAAAGTTACAAGAGTTGTAATTAATTTAGTCGTCTCTAATCGCCAATAAGTAAATACCAAAACCATTTCCCATCTGAAATCAGCTGAAAAAACAAAATTTCAAGTGTCTTGCAAGCAACAGCTTTCCTAGAATAGACATGTGCATTACAGTGATTTTTTCTAAATTCTTAAATTTACCAATAACTACAATCACTCCAAAAACAATGTTCTAATTATGGCAATTTAGTCTTAGTCCTAGGGAAGGAGAAAATTCTCAATTTTATTTCTACCAAAACATCTCAAAAGCCATGTCAAAAAACCCTTACCATGTTCACAACTATTCACAATATCTTTCTCCAGGAATAGAAGGAAGGATCTATCACAAACAGGTCTGGAAAGCAAACAGGATTAGAATATTTATTCTGTTCACAAAGAAAACATTCAGAAGTAAAAGACAAGCTGGGAATACTTTATAAGCATACTTTAATAACCAATCAATCACCACCCCATGCCAAGAAATAGACAGCCCAACTGCTGAGGAACAGTAATACTAAAGCGAGTTTTAACTAGAGACAGAAAATAAAATACAAAGTTAAACACATTCATTACTTCAGGATGGCTTTCAAGACTCTAGTCCTGGTGGTGAACGGAAGTATTGGCAACATAATTACAGCTATAAGATTAATCAGGTACTATATAATTATCAGTGAACCTACATTATATTAACAATATCACAACATTGTTAAACACCTTTAAACACCAAAGCAAAACCCAAACATGCTTCTTGAACACTGACTTTACGAGCACAAACCTTTATAGCTTACAGATATTTACAAACCGGGAAAGGGAAAAAATGGAAGGTTATCAGTGTCAGACTGGCCTTGCAGAAGGCCACAGTGGCTGGTGAACCCACTGCCCAAAGCACGTGGAAACCCCTCTGATTAGAACTTTCCATTACTGCCATCCCTGCTAGAGCAGAACCAGTGTTTGTAACACAGCTGTTCTGAGTATGCTGACCAACCTCTACTGACCACTCCTAATGCAAGAACAAGTTATAGCTACTGCAGGGACACTTAGATCTACTAGATTTGTGCAAACAAAAGAAACTGAACTTTTACTAAGTAGCATTTCTTCATTCTGATAAAGGATTCTAATATTTCCAGTCTTTTTTATAAAAAGTTTGAAGGGGTAAATTCACCTTTATAACCTGTAAGTAATCTTTTCTCATAAGTAAGCCCATAATTTATATTAAATTAACTGCTTGAAACATCATGTCAGTAAAGGCAAAAATATATGAAAGAAGTCTGTGCTGCTTTTATAGAAAACTTTCACTGCTGTATGATAAAACCTTCCCATCAACTCAAACAAGATGACATATGCAAGACAGGCTAAAAACAGTCTGTAATATGGGAGACTACATTAATAGAAGAGTAAGTCCAGAATTAACCACAGCAGGAAGCAGTAGGAGTTTTGAACTATAAGCTGAATTAACTCACACATCATCCTGATTAGTTCTGCATGTAGAGAAAATAACGCTTTGACAGGAATTTCACTCACTCAGCAATGAGCATTTGCTTGCCCATGCACCACTTGCTCTCCTCACTTGCAGTTAAATCAAACTGACAGCTGCACAGCAATAAAGCATTTTTCTCTTTAAAGTCACCAAATAAACATTAATAAAACCTCAAATCTCTTTCAGGACAGATTCCTTGTCTACTTTTCACATGAGCAAAATACATGCACAGAGATGAATGGTTACCTCTTTCAGACACACTGAATGCTACACATTTAGATAGGGTGTAGATGCTTGTGACATCTAAGTAAGCCAGTCTGTATGATCCCAAATCAATTACATATCTAAACTGATGGGGTTTAATCACTTACAAAAATGCCTATGTTCAGTAATATGCCCAAGTCTTTTGCTGAATCCAAATAATCTTGCTCAAGGTGGCAGAGGAAGTCAACAGCAGAGACTACAGTCAAGGCTTTACTTCCGAGGCTAGACTCCTGGGGAAACTGCAACTACAGAAAACGTGGGAAAACAATTTCAAAGCTACTCGTTATTTATACTGGAAGTTTGTAACACACAGAAACTTGATAAGAACCATTCAGCACCTCTGCTGTCTGGTGTTCACAAGCTGAACACGCAGAACTGAGCAGGACTGTGTGATGCTGCTAGAAAACAAGGGCAGGGTGTTGCCTGCACGCAGCTTTGGCACAGATGTTATTTCACTTTGGTTTAAACAAGGCACTGCACATGCCTGCAAAACTACCCTGACTGTGGAGCAAGTTACACCAGGGCCACAGAATTTAGGAGCTGAGTATGTCACTACAAGCACTTCCAGCAGGACGCAGCTACATCAGATAAGCAGGCAAAAAAATAGTTATTCTTTCATATTAAGTATTACAAACCAGTTTGAATTTTTTTCAGATACAAGAGCATCTCAGCTATAAATTTGAGGCTACAACAGGTGTGCACATCCTGAAAGGCAACAAGCCTTTCGCATTCAAAACCTTCTCTCTCTTTTTACCTTAGCAGTTTAAAATTTAAGTAAATATTTCCAATGTCAGCTCTTGCTCCCAGAACTCGTGTTCTCAACTTCTATGTAGGAAACAAAGGGAGTGACTTGGGCTTTCCCAGCTTTTGTTGCTCCTGCTACACTTGGGATCCACGCACTGCAGATTCACGATTAAAAAACACTTGAATGTTGAATTGGATTTCTTTTTTTTTTTTTTTCCCCACATTGCAAAGATCCTCCGCACTTCAGCAGGAGCCGTTTTTACCGCAACACGATCACTTTCCGCACAGAGGGGCAGGGACGCTCCTCACGCCGCTCGCCTGGAGGGCGGCACACAAGGCCCGGAGGAGGCTGGGGCCCATGTTCGCCTCCGACCGCGGCTCCGCGGAGGGAGGGGCGCGGGCGAGGCCGCCCGGGCCGGGCTCTGCCCTCACCGGGCAGGGCCCAGACGCCGGCTAGCCCCTCCGCGGGGCCGGGCGGACGGGACACTCACCTCGCGGGGACGCCCCAGGCATGCCGGCGCTGCTGCCGGGGGGTTCCTGGGGGCGTTCCCGGGGGTGCTCCCGCGGTTTCCCGGCGCGGCTCCCTCGGGCTCCCGCCGCTCCCCCGGGAGCCGCGCACCGGCGGTTTCCACCGCAACCGCCTCCGGGAGCCACGGCGGCAACACGGCAGCGCCTCGTTGGCCGAGCCGCCCTTCCCGGCCAGCCAATAGGAGCGCTGCGCACTGGGTGCGCGGGGGGGCGGGAGCTGGCGCTGAGGGCGCTCGCAGGGCGCGGAAGGCCCGGGATGGATTCGGCTGGAAAAGAGCTCCGGGGCAGGCTCCGAGCTGGGACCGGGCACCACCGTACCGACCCGGCCGGGGCACTCAGTGCCACGTCCGTCTTTCCTTAAATACCTCCGGGGACGGTGACTCCGCCACCTCCCTGGGCAGTACAGTCTAATGTCATCATCAGTTTTTCTGTGGAGAAATTCCCCCCCAATATCCAACCTAAAACTCCCCTGGCGCAGCTAAAGATTGATGGATCCAGCATCAAAGGTACCAGGACAGAAGAGGCATGCTGGGCTTTACCTCCCCTGGGCAGCCTGGTATCTGCACCTGAAACAGCGTCCGGGTGTTTTCTTTCCTATGGAAAAGCGTCACCATTCCCTTTCAGTGATCCACCACCGAAATTTGGATACCACCCGCAATAATTAATACGTCCAAGGGTTGATCCCACTCAAAAGCTGCCAGGACAGAAAGGTGTTTCCTCTGTCTCCTGCATCTCTGTATTTCCTGTATCCCGGCAGTCTTGTCTAACCCATCAACACCGGGACCACGAGCATTCCTTCCCAAGGAAAGGTACTGTCATTATCTTTCAGCAGCCCAGCTCCAGAACGTGGAGCTGATCTCCCAAAGTGAATATGTCTGGGGATTTCTCACAGAAAAAATGGTGCAAGGGCAGAAAGCAGCTCCTTGCCTTTTCATCCCTCCAGCACCCTAACTGTCCCTGTCGAGTCCAACGACACGAAATAGACTCCATTGTATTCATCAAGGCAAAGAGTGAGAGAGATTTTATTAAGAATTCACACTCCAATATATAACGTAGATCGTGGAGAACAAAACCTCATTGGGTAAAAGATATAAACAATTATCTTAACCAATTAGAGAGACTCTCACATACAGCCCTGCAGGTTCAAGGTGCTGTCTTATTGTTTAACATTCTTTGTGCAGATTGATATTAAGCTGGTCCTGAGAACAGAGAGTTGTTTTAGATTCACTGCGTGAGAACTTCTCACAAACACTGTCTTATGGTCTTCACAGATCTCTGTTCCAAGCCTGTTTTTGCTATGACACCCCAACAGCTGCACGAACAACGCTGGGCAGAGCTGCTTTCCTTCGCAAATTAAGGCACTGTTACCCTCTTTTTGCAGCCCATTTGCAAAATTAGGGCTCCAGCTTCAGAAATTAATAGGTCTAAAGACTGCTCCTACTCAACAGATGACAGGAAGGTCAGATGCTACTCTGCCCCAGGAGCTTCAGATGCAGCTTTTGTGGGGTGTGTGCATCCCCTGCCCAGGGGGCTGGAAATCAGCCTGAGGCCACCAGATTTCCCTAAAGCTTGCCATGGGGCTAGCTGGAAATGGGAACACACTTCTGTGCCCCTGGGATCTGAGGGAAGTGAAGCCCAGCACCACTGCGACAGCTCCTTGTGTAAATGACTTTATTTAAGTGTAATGTGGTCAGACAGCAGTGAGTGTTAAAGAGCAGGGGTGCCATCTGCAGCCCCACAGAGACCTCAGCACAGCCCAAGCACATGCTAGAACAGACTGGCAGGGCCCCAGCTGTGGGATAGAACCTCATGTTTAAATCCTCCTGTTGCTACAACACATCACATCACACCACATGGAGGAAGGTAAGCTTGTGCTCGAGCACTGCCCCTGAATCACCATTGAGCACTGTAGAGTCCTCTTCATCTCAAATGCACCATCTCCAGGGTCCTATTTGTGTTAATGCCCTTCTTTCCACCGTGACACACCAAGCACAGGGCTGCAGCATCACAGTGCTATGTTTGGGGAGTGACTTACAAAGCTATCACAGCCCTAAAGTACTTTTCTGTCAGTAGTGCCCTGCATCATCCTCAGGGCCTCACTGCTCCTCTCCAGTGTAAATACACAGAAAGATTGTCCAAAGTCCAAAGGTTTGAGGCTAGGAAATGGCTACTCAGCATTCAAATTCAGGGCATTACCTTTCAATTTGAACATATGCCTACACTGCATTCTCAGAGGCCACTTTGAGGAGCAGAAATATTTGTTAACCTTAGGAGGTCAAGCCTGGGAAGTTACACCAGTAAAAAGATCATCCATAGCTGGGAAATACTAACTCCAGATGTCAGGCAGGCTCCAGCCCATGGAACAGGGACCATCTGCACGTGGCATTCAAGGGAAAGGGATTTTATAATGTCATTGCTGAGCAATAAGGAAGGGTGGTGTATCTGATTTTCTCCAGCCTGAGGTGTGAAAAACCTCTCCTGCTCCTGCTGGTTGCTGTGTCCATGCCCTAGGGTGGCTTCCAGGGGCCTGCATAACCCCTTTGCAGGTTATCCTTCTCCAGTCCCAAAATACTGCCAAACCTACTCCAGGTATTAGCTCAGTGAAGTAAAAAATAGGCCATTTCTTCAGATCAACATCAACTTCCTTACATCTTCTTGCTCAACTCTGCAATACTGGGGAAGTTGTTCACAGACACAAGCCCACACTGGGAGCAGCCAAGGGTGAGAGGAAAGCACAGAGCTTGCAGAAGTCCCCAGGGTGGCCAACATGGCCCCAAACCCAGAGAGCTGGGGCCCAGGGCTGAGCAAGTTTTCTCTGAAAGAAACAAAGGCTTTGGCAAGGGTTTGTGGTTCTTACTACAGGAGGCAGGAGGACCTCCAGGAAATGAACCATCTGCAGATCTGAATTAAAGTCAGATTATTTTCTGCATTTTGGAATATCCACCTCAAGCTGGTGCAAAGCCAGGGCTGTCCACCCCCTTCTCTGCAACACAGGACTGCTGAGTCAGTGTTCTCAGACTCAGTTCACCTACCTGTTCACTGCCTGAGTTTCAAAAACTTTTGACTGAAAAGACCTCCTGAGAAAGTGGAGAGGCCTGGGCAGTCACAATGTCTGTATCCAAGCACTAGGACCTACAAAGCCCCAGTGCTGTGAGCCAGTAAACTGACACTAAGCAAAAGAAGCTTTGCTACAGTTTATTAACCAGATAAGGTGTAGCCCCCCAGCCTGACACACAAATTTGTGTTTGGTATTATATTCCTGTCAGATTTGGCAAACATTTATGGTGTATAGGGAAGAAACAACTTTTAAATGGTAATTAGAAGGAATATTTTCAATATTATATTTCAAGAGTCTTGAGACCTGAAGCTATAAACAAATAAAACTCCATTTAGAATGATGAAGGAGCACAGAAGCCCCCTTCAGCCTTGTGTTCTCATGGACCCCCACATCCCAGGGATGTACTCTCAGCTCTGCTGAGCTCCCTGACCTCCATCTGACCACATCTCAAAGTTAAAGGGAGCTGATAAATTATTTCATTAACACCAGAAGACAGAGACAACACAAAAAGTACCCTGCTTTTGTTTTAATAAAATGCCATGTGTGTTCTAGTTATAAAGAGAGGGAGTACATGGGTCCTAAAAACCCAAAACACTGCTCTGCAGGGACACTGAGCTGGAATCATCAGCCACAGATCACAGTGAGATGCTGTATCATCCCAAACCTCCCCATAACAGTGAGGAAAAGAACTCTGAACAAACAGTGAATAAAAGCTGGGAATTAAAGCTGGCAGTAGCAGAAACTTCTAAGTATTTTCTGGTGGCACTGTGCAGGTCTTCAGAAGTGACTCTGTCCTCCAGACACTGCCATCAGCACACAGATGTTCAGCCCTGAAAATCTTGTGAACAAGTAACACTCTGCAGGAGCAGCCACAGGAGGTGGCAATGGCAGAGCACAGAGCACAAGATCTGACATGAGCCTTCAATGCCTAAACTTCTCTCCCAACAATCACCTCTCTCTCCAGAAAGGGCTTTCAGAGGAGCCTGAAAGAGAAAAGAATTTGACTTCCAGGTCATCTTTGCTGGCCTGGGACCCTTCTGCTGCCACAGAAAAACAGAAAAAAATTTTTTTTTTTTTTTGCCTTGCAAACTATGAGAAAAACTAGATAAACCTCAGAACCTCCATGGTCCTCCATAAAGCCAAATATTCTAGAATTAAACCTTTTACTGCTACAAGCAGTTTTGTCTAGGCCTGGGCCTGAGCCTTTGAACTATTTCAGCAAAATCAGTACAGTTAATTGCATCACTCTTCACCTCTGTGTTCAGGATGCACAGACAAAAGTGAATCATTCAGGTGAAGGTGTAGAGCTACACAGATTTGATCACAAGAGGAAACAAGTAGATAAGACAGAGCTGGTCATCTCTGGGTTGCCTTCATCATTTCTTTGTTCCAGCTGGCTGCTCAAAGGATCACAGGAATGTCATGACTGTCCTGTTCTTGCCGATCTGCCAGGGCTCCAGTGGGTAAAAGCGGATGACAATCCTTTTGGGTATAAAAGCACAAAGGTGAACGGGAAACATTATCTTACAATTAAACATGATTCCTGCCCAGTTTGCAACATACTAGAAAATCTGCACTAGGGTCTCACTGTCTTACACCTCAGGGTGTTAATTTAACAGAAGCAAACATAAGCTGTATATGGGCAGGGTACAAAAAAAGGTGCCAGACTTCACCCACACAAATAAAAGCAGTCTGTATTTCAACACTTTAAATGAGATACTTGTCCATTTTAGAAGGAACTACGTAGTGCATAATCTTGCCAGGCATTTATCCTGATAGCATCCAAGAGGCAGGAAAGTACTATTATCACTCTCCTTTGGGGAGATGGGTAAGACAAGCAGAGATGGACACGGCTCACCTTCAGGAACGGCTTTCTTCCAGCATTTGGCAGGGTGACCCCTGTGAAGCTGTACCAGTTGCAGTGGGGTTTCACACAATTTTCACCAACTGGAACTACTGATCTTCAGGGAACAGTAATGCCCACACTGTTCAACAAGTGCATACCAGTCTATGGTTTTATCTGGCCCCAAACCACATGTCTGGGATTCAGCATCCAAGAGCACTTGGTATGTGCAATTTCATCTTGGATCCGTGTTACAACTTAACCTCCTGGACGACATGGGAACTGCCACTATCCCCACTACTCCGAATATCCCCTTGGTACTTGTTTGTCGTGTTCCATACCCATAGACCACAGAGACCTGGAGGACTGATGGGAGGACGCTCTCCCTGCCCCTGGGGTGAGCACGGTGCCCCCTCGGGCTGAGCCCCCTGTGGGCCGCACTCACCGCTCGGTGCCGAGGCCCAGCTGCGCTGTCAGGACGTCGAAGAAGCGGGCGCTGTGCCGCTGGTTCTGCTCCGCCGTGCCCACCACGCCGATGGAGGAGACGACCAGCTGGGCGCAGGGCTCGGCCGAGCCCGACAGCACCATGGGCAGCCCGCTCCGCACCGTCACGTTCACCCGCTGCCGGGACAGCCACCGTCAGCCCCCGGGCCTGCAGCCCGGCCGCCCCGGCCCCGCGGCCTCCAGCCCCGCTGCTCCGGCCTGGCTGCCTCGGGCCGGCCNCGGAGCCCCGGCGGGGGCGGGCTCAGCCCCGGGACCGCCCGCAGCAGCGCGGTGCGGGTCCGGCCCGGCCTCTGCTCCTCGCCCTGCGCCAAGCCCCGGCGGGTTCGCGGGTCACTCTGCTTCACCCCAGCTGCCTGCCGGGCCTTTGGGATTCACCGCGGGCATTGCTGGCCTACGCATCAGAGGCTGTGAGACCAAAAGCGGCACATCTCACTAACGGATGGGTAAAATGAGTTTTGTGACTGCCAGTGGAAAAACATTTCAAGTCGCTACAACAGACACCTCTGTGCAGGGAGGTGTGAATGGAAGTGTGGTAATTTCTCAGAACAACCAATACTACAAGAAATTAAAAGGCAAGCAGAGAGGTTTACTGCTTTATCCAACGTGTATTAATTACATGGACTTTGAGCAATCAGGACTTTGAGCTCCCAGGTTGGTGAGCGACCTCGGCAGGCTGGCTCACAGGGACGGTCTAATCTACAAATCAAAGGTGTCTAAAGTTGAAATCAGAGGTTTTTCAGAAGCTGAACTACTGTCCAGTGAGGTTCCGTGAGCTTATTTACACCAAAGAGTTATGAACCAGCTAGGTAGAAAGGTCATCATTTAAGGCACAAAACTGTTGGGAAAATTTGCCTTGTGTAATGTGACAGCTTGGTTTTCTACAATTCTAGACAATGCTAATGAAAACTGATGAATTTGATTTTTTTGTTTTGCTTAGGGAATTGCTTGGCCTTCACTACTGCTAATGAAGACAATACTGGCACAAAGAATCATGTGCAAAACCAGCCAGGAATAAGGCTGGGAAAAGATTTCTAGGACAGAGTAACATCTAGAACTGAACCCTTGGTGAAAAACACCATGAAAAAACAACAGGTTTTTTAGAACTCGCCAGCAAAAAATGTCACTAGCCAGGACATGGTAGCACTGGAGGAAAAAACCAAAACAGTTACATGATTAGCAAAAGAAGCAATTCCTGAATTCCACTACTCATTTTGTTTTAGTCTTTACAGGCAGAGTTTTTTGGCAAGGATTTTAGGGTAAGGGCAACAACTACTTATGAATGGAAATATACAGATACATATTTCACCAGTTTCTGCATCTTTTACCATTTGTTATTTTCAACTGAAGAAACTAGAAATGGTTGGATTTGCTCAGTTTTACCTCATAAATTGTGCTGCAATACAAAAGGATTTTGTATTTGAGCTATAACTGAGCAGAAACAAACAGCCAAGAAAAAGAGCCCAAAAGCTCCAAAACAACTCTTTGCCCTTTTATTGTGATGCATGTGTTGCTCAATGCCACAAAATCTCTTATTGCTTCAGCTGCACAGGGTGACTTACTTGGTGAACTTCCATCCAAAACAGTTTCAGAAGAACACGTTATTCCCCCTCTGCATTTTCTAGGAGAAATGTGGATTGCTATTACAGTATTACTGTAGAAAAAAACCCCAGTTTGTGTGCTGTTAGATTCTTTTTCAAGAAAACCCTGTGAATGTGTTTTTCAGGGTACTCCCTGTATCATGTAATCATGGTATTTTAGGTAGGCAGTTCTTCCAAGGCTGTGGCCACCAGCAGCACAAATCTCCAAGAACAGCTGCTGCCACACATGAACTGGTAGACACCAACAGAACCCAGGCTTTCAGAAATCCAAAGCAGTGGTCAAACTGAAGAATTATGAAGATTCAC
The DNA here is from genome assembly GCA_013400775.1 of Chaetops frenatus. Classification (NCBI taxonomy): domain Eukaryota; kingdom Metazoa; phylum Chordata; class Aves; order Passeriformes; family Picathartidae; genus Chaetops; species Chaetops frenatus. Next base: position 295,930 of record VZTR01002642.1, on the reverse strand, counting down.
AGTTGTAGATGAATACATGGACATTTCTCAAAGGAACTTCAAGGCAAATAGAAGTGTGGAATGTCCATGGACAGCCAAGCAAGATGCCTCAACAATATGAAACTTTGAATATTTCTTTCTTTTCACTTTTGTGAAGTAGTTTTGTACTCTACTTGTCTGTGCAGACACATGCTGGGAAGATGAGGATGAGGCATGCTTTGCAGCACAAATGTTAAAACCTCATTAAAACAATAATCCTCATCCCATTCAGCTCTTTAACATTCCCAGTTTATAGGCTGACTTGAATTCTGTCAGGAAATACCTTTCTTGTCTCTATGATCTCTGAGAAGACTGACACTGAAATAAAATCCAGATGCACATTAAGTGACCTCTAGGGCCTCAGCCTTCTGTATAAATTTAATGTTTTAGGTCTTAAACTTTGCCCAGCTTCCACCCCCAAAGATACAAGAAAGACCTGGCTGGGGGGAAACACTCTGCAATTTCTGTGTTAGAATTACAGTGCCCTTTCCAGTTACGTGTAGAACTGGATGTCAGAGAAGAAGTTAAAAAGGGGAAAAAAAGGCAGGAAAGATGCTAAGATATGTTAATTCATTTCAACATCTTCATCAACACAGGTGCCAGTTGCTCTTTCAGCTGTGGATCAATTTGAATATTGCTGAGTTCTTTGATATTGAGGATCATCTCATGGGCTTGGAAAAAAAGGTCTTTCCCCACAGCATCCTCCACCCGCCTGCGCCACTCCCTCAGCCTGGGTCTGTCTTCAAAGATGTCACAACCAACTCCAACAGGCTGCAGAAAGGGGAGAGAGCAACAGTGAGGCTTGGGGCAGTCACTCCTTAACTGAGACAACAGGCACTAATACTTGCAGGTACAGGTAAAGGGGGAAAAAAACGAAGAGTTCATAGAGGAGCAGTAGGAAGGAGGGAAATCTCCTCTGCTCAGGTGTCCCTACCTGGGGGACACAAAAGGGCATTTACAAGTCAATTCCTGGGCGCTGGAATAGCTGTGAAGTACAGTATAGATGAGCACATTCTGTGAGTGATTTTTAGCCACCACAATGAAGATGTGGTGGGCTGGCAGTTCCAGGGAGCACTGCCCAGTTTACAGTACAGAGTGCTGTATTATACAGCAACACCCAGCACAAAACGTTAAGTGTTTAACTGAGCCAGTGACATAATCTAACCCCCTTCTGCTTTCTGCCTGTGCCACTCTCTGGAACACAATGTAGAAAAGCAGAACTGCTGTTTTTCAGTCCCTTGGACACTGAACTGGGAGAAAGAAATCACTGCTGGGCTGCAGGATCCAGGCCCTGGTGGCCTGGCAGAGAACAACCACTTTGTAACAGACTTAATTTGATTGCCTCTGTCTGAGATTAATTCTTTCATCTTCCAGACATAGCACGGGCAAGTATATTCTTGAATGATAAAACTATTGCTATATGGTTGTCTCATTTCATCAGACCTGTCTGCTATTGCTTATCACTTATATATATTACCTCCTTCTCTGGAGGTTAAAGATAAAGCCATGATAGAAAATAAAGAAGAGGTATTGCTAGAGATGAGAAACAAAAGAGATCTGTTGCAGCCAGCTTTTTTTTTTTTGATTTTCACTGCTGTTCTGACCCCACTCCCACATTCTCCCCATTGTCTTAGGCCAGTTCTGCTGAGATATGCCCTTGCTTCTCCTAGGAGTGAAGTGTTACCACATGCTGCACCCTCCCTGCCCAGCAGCATCTGTTTTCCCCTGTGCTGACACTTCATACCATGCTCCAGCACTCACTTGCATCAGTTCCACAATGGCCACAAGATCTGCCAGGGAGATCTCACTCCCGATGATAAAAGCCTTGTCCTGCAGAAACCTCTCCTCAAATTGCCTCAGGGAAGTGGACAGGCCCTCCATAACCTCCTGGAGCTTCTCAGAGGGCAGTGGCTGCCCTGTGAAGAGGGGAATCAACACCTGAGGAGAGAAGGGACATAACAGTACAGATGATCATCTTCTCTGGTGGTAGTAATTTAAATTACACCCCATGATCATCAGTGACCTGCAATAAGGCCACAGAAGAGGATGGCAGAGCTTCATGGACTGCAGCAGCTCCAAGGAGCTCCTGGACAGAGAGCACACAAGCAGTCCTGAGCAGCTGAGCTGCCATGGCAGTGACCTCCAGCTAATCAGCAGCAATGTGGGCAACAAAATCAAGGATCCTCATCTCACTTTGTGCCTGGCAGCTGTGCCTTCCCACTCCACCCTGCTGGGTTACAAAAGAAAAATGGGCAACAGCTCCAGGGAAGACAAATCTCTGCCACAGTCACCCCTGCTTTATCCTGTGTTTCACCAGCAGCTGCCCACCAGCCACCCCTGCCAGCCTCCCTGCTGTGGAACTGGGTGCTGAAGGCAGCTGCCTGTCCCACAGGGCAATGGAGAGGAGGGAATGCTGGTGGATGTGGCAAGAGCATCAGAAGGACTGGAATGCATCAGCACTGGCTGGAGAGACAGAAATGGCTTCCTCTGTGTGACAGCAGCCAGGAAGGCTGGAAGTGGTCAACATCATTTTTACACAAGCCTTTCTGTCAGCCAGCTTTTTTTATTCTTTATTATTATTTATTCTTTAAACCACTAGATATTTTTCTGGAGCAATCACTTAACTTCAGTCCTTGTGTCTGCACAGACTTGCTGGCACAGAAGGCAGCTGCCTTTCCACGATATTTTTCACCAGTCCCAGAGGTGTGTGCACCACTGGAGCCTGCAGTGTTTCACAGCTATGCTGCTTTCACCCTCCACAGCTAAAGAAGTACAGTTTATTTAGAGAATCAAGATAAAAGATACAAATTTCAATCAGTGTGAGTGGACTGAATTTCTACTTACTGCTAGTATATTCAACAATTCAAGTTGGGATTGCTTAATCCAAGCCAGGATTTTGGCCAAATACATGTGGAATCTATTTCATCAGAAAATTCATGGCCAGTTCTTTCCTAAGTGATTCCAGTCATGCATGATGGAATCTTTGGGTAAAATCACTTGAAACAGCATCTTCTTCCTTTTCCTTATCTCAGGGCAGTCTATCTTCTCCCATTTCTAGCTAATATGCTTCTCTTACAGGGTGGCTTTTTTTTGTTTCCATATTTACAGTTATTTCTGAGGACCTTTTCTGCATCTGGGCTTTCAGCAGCAATTAGTTGGATTTCTTTCACTTGGAGCACTGCAGTGAGAACCTGCAGAGGCTGGAAGAAACTGCTTCTTGTATGAATCTGACTCATATTTGAATTGCTTCTCTGTACTCTATAGCCAAAAATCAAATATCAATAAACTCAAGAAGATAAATGGGTCCTGATATGCTTTGTTAGGCATAAACAAGGGTAAACTTTACAATGCAGAAGTGAAGTTCTTACCTGTTTACTAGCAATCCTGATTTCATCTGAAATTCCACACCACAGCTGTCCCTGCAGAGCTGTATTTGCACCCAGGCCTCTGTCAGGATAGTTGCATTAACTGTCTGGTGAGTTGGCTGGAAATGGGTGCCCAGCAAAATCATCTGATACTAAATGATTTTCTGGCTCAGGGTGAATCAGTTAATTTTGCCTAAATGTAAATGGATCTGACTACACTGAGTAAAGAAAATCTGGCTCTCAGTGTCTCTCTTCTCTCTGTCCCTAAGCCTATTTCAGAGAAGCACGTAAATGTGCTGGAAGCAGAAGGCTCCTTCTGGATTTCCACCCTAATGAGGCTGCAGGGACTTGTATGAAGAATGCAAATCTTTCTGCTTCCAGCTGCAAAGCACATGCTCACCAAAGCCAAACTCTCCTATGTGCACGCTGCACAGCTGTGCACCAAGGGGGAGGCCCTTGGAAACAATACTAAGTCTGTTACATACTCACAAATCCAGGCAATGGAAGTCTGCTGGGTTTGAGACCTCCTGCACCAGACCTTCTTTAAGGGAAAAACCAAAATGGCCAAATCTGCTTTTGCCAAATCCTGACATTGATCATTTGGAACAGCTCCCTCTCCAACAGCTCCTTTCAGCTAGGGATGGCCCAGGTTTGTTGTTTCATCATGACAAACTGTCTCTGAGGTGGGGCTGTGGAAATGCTTGGTATTCTCACAGGAAAACATCACTTTACTCACGTTTTTACATTCAGTCTCCTTACCTTGATCCACATGGTCTTGGGAGCGTTGGCCCGGATGTTAGCATGGTGCCAGGAGAGGTACTCATCTACCCGGGCCCGTTTCTGGATGTCTGAGGGGTACCAGTGGTCAGGAGTGTTGTACTTTCGACTCAGGTACAGTAGAATGGCCGTGCTGCTCAAGCATCAGCAGGAGACAAGAAAGGGGTCAGGCAGTTACGATGCAGAATGCTTTTGCCTAAGCTCCCTCTCCTGCTCCTTCTCAGCTTGTTGCTTCCACTAAAAAGCATCCAGATCAGGATTTCCAGTGGTGTGTAGGCACCATATAAAGGCATCTAACTCAGGTTGACATCAGTGGCCCTTCATCACCTTAGCTTCCATGAAAACTTTAACCTGCTGGAAAATCACAGCACTGTTCTATGGTACTGCTGGACAGCACTGAGGTAAACAAACAATAAACCTCCATGATCATCTATCAGTGATGGTAACTCCACTTGCTCCTTGACTGCTCTGACCCATCTCTCTGAGACCTGCACTGTTTCTGTGCTTATGTACTAAATGAAACTCTTTGATGGGTTATGCTGCCTTTTCTCCAGCATGCAGCTTCCACTGAAAGTCAGTGGAAGTGTCAGCAAGGAAACCCTACAGAATCTTTTTGTGTTTGTCCAGATGTTTATACTTTCACTAACTGGCAGAAGTCAGATGGAAAAATATCTTAGTCATCTGCAACAATACTTAGGCTATTACTACAAAAAAAGATGCCACAGAAAATGTGCTGACAAAATGGAAGAAAATGCAGACACCCCTAACATGCTGATACTACTACAGTTCAATTGTTTCAGTATTATGGCATCATTAACCAGTCTCTATATTAATCTTTTAATGTAAAGCCTAAATTTTATCTGTGTAGATGTTCACTCTGCCTTTATGATTAATTCAGATAAACAGAATTCTTTCCTAGAGTAAAATGGATTTCTTCTTCTAAGCTGAAGGGGATTTTTATAAGCTTTAAACATCTCCCAGAAATGTTTATAATCCCATTTTGAGGTAAGTGCATTCAGGGTGAGATGAAGAAGCTAAGTCAGCTGAGTTGTTTACATTCTGAAAGATAATTCAAACAGAAAGTGGAAAGAGATCAAATGAGGTTATACTATTAAAAATAACCAGCATGTTCATATATTCTGTAATCCTTAATTATTCCATGGGAATGACATCTTCTGAATGCAGCACAGATTGCTGGTACCCAAGGAAGTCTAATAATTGAATTCTTACCATTCTGCAAGGGTGAAGTCTCCATCCTTCAGAGCTGGTACTTTCTTCAAGAGGCTGACTTTGCCAGCACCTTCACTGTTTGATGGCCCTAAGAACACAAACAGACAAATCTGAGGTTAGAAGTGTATCTGCCAGTGCATGATAAATGAAATACCTGCAGCCAACTGGATGATCAGTGACCTGTGTGAGGCTGTCCCCATACGGTCGGAGCTCACAACTGAAAGGTAAGGAAATGGCAGAGTCAGTGTCAGAGCTGTCTGCAGAGGGCACTCAGCTCAGCCTGGGCACATGGCACAGAGCAGTTTACATTTCTACAAAGGACTTCTCCTGCTTGACTCAGGTACCAGGATATTTGCAAACCTTACTCACAGAGTGGACATTCACTAGGGGCAGGGGAGCTCAGACACCTCAAGCCCTGCACTACTCCTGACCCTGTGTTATTCCTGGGTCTGCACATCAACCTACTTCTAACAGGAAAACACAGGAGGAAGACACCATTCCATAGAATCTAATCAGGCTTTCTGTTTCCCACTGCTGGCACCAGACTTGCCAGCCTGCAATTAAATGCCAGGGAATTGCACAACAGCCCAGGAACACCTGAGTAAGAAAAGCTGTGAGGAATTTGTTTGCTTTGCTTGTTTTAAGTGCTCCTGAGGACAGATGGCAATTAAGGTGCAAATCCTGATCGAATCAGCATGACCAGCAGGAGGTCTTGTACAAAAATCCCTTTGTTCAAAAGAAGGCAAGAAAGAGGATCATTAACTTACAGTGATCTCCATCTCTAAGAACTATTTATACCCACTGAGGAAGCAGTGACAGTGCCTACATTACTGGACAAATGTGCAGTAGGAAATAGTCTCCAAGAAATAAAAACAGCCTCTGGACAAACAAGTTTATTTGCAGCTGGCTTACAAAAGGGTGGGAGAAGGAGGTTGCTGCATTATAATTACAGACTGCTTCCCATATATCATTTCACATACTGAGTTAAATCAAGCCACGCATACATCACCACTTGGTCTCCTTTCTAGCTGACTAGCATCTACCTTGGTTCTCCTTTGAGAAGCAGAATTTTTTTTTAATTCCAGTCTAAGTAGCTTCATCAGAGACTAAGGTGTACATTCATCTGCTGTTTGAAGGGTTTCAAACCCACATCTTCCATTTCATTAGGAAAAGTCTCTGACTACCTGCTGTGACGATGGCTTCCAGCTTAGGTGGGTAAGAGGTTCCATCTGCACAGCAGAACCAGGCAACACTGTCAAGAGAGGTAGGAAGCCATAGGTAGGGCTTCTTAAAAATAATAGGCTGAAAGAAAGTGCAGGTTAAGCCTGATAATTGAGAAAATAGAGTATAAAAACAAAAATGTCCAAAAGTCAAGCCAGCGGGCAAAGTACAGCATGCCTCACCCCCATGATTTGTGTCACAGAAACAGCAAGGGAAATGTTTGTAAATCTACTGTCATGCAAGGGGTTGCTCAGGGAAGGGGCTTTGTTCTGTGCTTATAGAAGGGCTGCAAAGGCCAGTGCTCACAATGCCAGCTCTGGTGAAATCTGTAGTGTTCAGTTGGTCTTTGGAAAAATGCAGTAGAAAGTTCCCAGGTCAATAATGCTCACAGCTAATGAGCTGTCAGACCCAGATGTTTGGTTGCCCTGCTGTCTGTGTTTATTATCCAGGGCAGCAGGAAACTAAGAAACAAGGACATGAGAAGTAAGCAGTGGGTGAGGGCAGCCTGAATTAGATTTCAGAGAGCTTTCATCATAGAGCAATCCTAGCAGGAATACTGAGCATATCTGTTCCCTGCTGGGGCTAACATGTCGTTACAGCAGGTTGGACAGCAGGTGACACAGCCTGCACCACAGCCTGGGGATGGCATCAGTTACTTTCGTTTGTACAGGGTCTTTGCACATGGACATAAAAGACTCTGTGAACTGGTAAATGCCTTGGTGTGAACACTAACTCCAGGCTGCTTCACTGGGGCTCACTGCTTAATGTGTGAAAATAGAGACCAATGTTTGTATTTGCAGTTTAGCAGAGTTTAAGCTTGTGCCTCTCTTCTAGCCAGCAGAGCCAGCCTTTTTGTTTAGTGGTATTAGGTGGCTCATCTTTATATTCCTGTGATATTGGCTCGACTTATGATTCTGTTTAACACCAGTTGTATCTGGGGTGATTAGTTCTTGATGACTCCCAAGGATGGATGGAGATATAGATATAGCTAGATAGATACATATACATACACACACACTGTGTATTGTTGGGTGTTGAGGTGTAATTTTAACAAGCAGAGTATACACAGCAAAAAGCAGGGCAGGCTGCACACATGAGGAAATCTTGAGCGTAAGTGAAGGGAAGGAGGTTTATTGGTGGGTGAAAAGAGCAGTGGAGAAGATTCTATGGAAATAGAAGGGAAAAAAATCCCACTCTACTTGCCAATCACGTACCTGCCTAATCATCTAATCCTCAACCAAGGGCTTCCAAGTAATATGCTTTGCCTTAGGCACAAAAGTAACAATTTACTAGGAAAATGCAACATTTAACTAGGCAATAGTCACACAGCTGGACGGGCCTGAACAGTTGAGTGTTTCCGCAAAGTACAGCATTCCCAGAGCACTCCTCGGCTGTCACCGTGACTAATTTGCTAGAAATGACTAAAGGAACATTCCTTGGAGAGCCACAAAAATAGATGCAGCAGAGCTACGAGACTGCTCTGAGAAGCGGAGCCGCGCTGCCAACACCACTGCGTTCAATATCCCTGGGCAGCGCAGGGGTTCAGCATCACTCGAGTGACCCTCGGAACTCGTCCTTCCCTCCCACCGGGCTGAAGGACGCGCTGCTGCTCCCGTGCCGGGAGGCGAAGCGGTTCCCCCGGGGTCCACGAGAGCAAACCCCCGCCAGGTCCAGGGCCGCAGCGGCGGGCTCGGCCCCGTCCCCGCCCGGGGATCGCGTTACAGCGACGAGCGCCTGAGGGGCCCACCCCGCCCGGGGGGCCGCTGCCTGGGGACACGCTCGGCCTGTGGGGGACCCTCCCGTCCCCTGCCCTCCCCTCC
>VZTR01002642.1:189827-287492 GCA_013400775.1 Chaetops frenatus | reverse complement strand
CCGGGCCGCGCCCGCCCAGGCCCCGCTGCCTCGGGCCAGCGGCGGCGGCGGCCGCGCCCGTCCCACCTTTGAACAGCTCCACGTGCTTGAACTCGAAGGGGATGTTGTTGCTCCGGGCGAAGATGTAGATGGAGCGGCAGGGCTGCGAGAGCAGGTCCAGGTACAGCTCCAGCCCCATCCCGACCCGGCCCGGCCCGCCCTGCGGGGAGCTCTGCCGCCGACCGCCCGGAGCCGCCCTGCATGGGCCGGCGGGGGCCGAGCCGCGCCGGGCGGGAGGTGCCCTCCGTCCCTCCCCTCCTTCCCTCCCTCCCCCGGGCCGTGCGGGGCGGGGGCCGGAGGGAGCGGGGTCTGTGCCGGGGGAGGACTGGAGAGGGCTGGAGAAGCCCAGGAGAGCCCCCCTCGGCCGGGGCTGGGACAGGGGTTACAGGATTCTCCTTCCCACAGCGTCAGGCGGCCGTGGCCCGCTGTGGCTGGCACCGCGTCCATTCATTTTCCTTCCGGAAGGGAAGGTAACATGTGAGGGGTGGCAAACTGCGAGGAACGGTCAATTACCAGCCTCTAGAGAGAGGCTGGCACTGAGCAGTAAGAGAGAGGGGGCTGTCACTCCCCTCCACAGCTTTGGCTGGCAACACAGGGGCTTGGGAGCCACTCTCACCCACAGCATCCCGCTCCTCTCACAAGGTGAATGCTGAGTTTTGTAACACAGTTCTGCAGGGTTGTGCCATGCTGCAGACAGGGCCTTTGCACAGTGTCCTCTAAGCCAGCATTAATCATGCACTGCCAGATCTCAGTATGGTTTTCAGTTCAGAACGTAATTCCTTGGTCACATAGTCTCTGCCAAGTACTGCAAGGTGACATCTGAATGGCAGTGAAGTGTGGAGGGCTTCTCTGTGGGCATTATGTCTGCATACTCACTCAAAGTGACTTTCCTCTCTCCCTGGTATTTGTCACTTCAGATTTTCATGCAAGTGGAGGAGAACTGAAGAAGCTTAGAGTCAATCCGAGTCCTTGCAGTGAGCCTGCAGCGTTTCACAGCTGTGTGATTCGGGGAGGTGACACGCTGCCCGAGTACTTCTGGGAGCTGGGAGATGGAGCAGCTGAACCACTCAGGGCAAAGTCACCCCCAATCAAACCCACCTCAGCTGTGCTGACACCTTGCTATCAGTGTTGTGCCAGAGAGCTTGTACATTACACACAGATCTTTGGAAAGAGCCATGGGAATCTCAGCGAGAGAGAACTGGAGGATCAGTTGCTCTTTTTCTTGTGTAAAGGGTGGTGAAAACGTTTGGGTACTGAGCTGGGAACTTGTGGACTAGACAAATTACAAAATGGAACATTTACAGAGGTTTAGAACTTCCAGATTTAGAAGAGCACTGTAGGAATTTTTCAGTTTCTCAGCCAGAACAGGGAGAGGGGCTGTGCACACCCTTCACTTCCCCTGCAGCACCCTTGAGAGCACCTGCACCCAGCACTGACATGCTGCATATCACAGCTCATAGACTATTGTGGCAGGTGCTTGAGTTCAAACTCCTTCAGTGCAAAGGAATCTTAAATGTTAAGGGAGTGGGGAAAAGGAGCATGAAAGTGGCTTTGCACAGGTAACAGTCTGAGAAGTCTTTGTGCTTCAAAGTGCTCCCAAGTCCCAAGTCAATGAGATATCATTGAGAAGAGTGTTGATCTCAGCAGTGTGCAGCAACATTAGCACTGTGGGTTCACTTTGCTCCTTTGTTCATGGTTCAGTTGATCCATTAGACCTATCTGAACTTCAAAGATCTTTTCATGTGCCTCCTGCAAATGTTCCTTCCTTAAGTTTTTCTCCAATTTGCTGACTACACTGTACAGCCCACATAACCAAAGAGGTATTTTTGTCTGGTTGTGTTGTAGGCCATTTGATTGACTATTCCTGGCTCCAGGCTAATGCTTCTAGCACTGTGTTTTCATTTGACTCCATCACCCCAAAGACCATTTTCCCTGCCTTTATTTTCTCTGTCAGCATTTTGGAATCAGGAACAAGACAGAAAAAAAAATGCATTAAGTTTTGCAGTTTATTTCTTAATCATTTAGAAAAAGTCTCAGGATGTTTTTCTGTTTTTTAAACATTCCTCCTATTTCTTGTGTTACAGCTTCATTTTATTGCAGAAATCACAGGTTCTCACTTATTTCCAAATAGCCCTGGCAAGAATTGAGGGAATTGAGTCGAACACATTTGGTTAAGCTGACACATTAGGCTGACAGTGGAGGTGTAACCCCTCTCCCTTTTCAGGGTGAAAGGGGAGTGGACACTCAACAGACCTTGTACCGAGGCAAGCAAAACTCTTGCACAACCTGTGGGGTTTTGGCAGGCAGCTCCCAGGGCTTTCAATCTAGGAAATGGAACCAGACAAGAGCCAATGACACAGAGCAACAAAATACAGAGGTGGAGGGATAGCAAAAGGCAAAGTACAAGGATAAGCAGCCTTATCTCCATGATTTAGAGCAAAAAACAAGGCAGATTTATCTGTTTTATAACTCTCTGGCCATCCAAGGAGTTGCTCCAGGGAGCTGCTTTGTCCTGTGGAAATAGAAGGGCCCAAAATGCCACTGGTCACTGCATACACACCAGGCAGAAACTATGGGAAAAACAATTTAAAAGCCCTTCCTGTCATCGTGATCAGGCTGGAGTGAGGCAAGTGTATTTACCCTTTGTGAAACAGCAGTGGAGGAGCACCAGAGAGCCAGCTCTGAACATGGTTCCTGCTTGATTTTGAAGACAGCTGTCCTTGCAGGAGTGCACAATGGGTGACATTTAAGGAACTTGTGCCTCATTCCAACAAGCAGAAAATTGGCTCAAGACTCTTATGTGGAGCTCTTGTGCTACAAGTATCGTAAATAAAAAAGTTTTTAAAGACACTTTATTTGCCTTGGCTTGTGCAGTGGTTTGCATGCAGAGCAGCCCTGTCTGGAGGTTCTGCAGGGAGGTGTGGGTCACAAAAGGCTCTGTTTCTAAGTCCATTTTGAGATCTGTCAAGATTAGCACCCTACAAAATGGACTCTTGGTTTTGACTGTTTCTCTGTTCTGCTTATGCTTGAACAGAAGATGTGGGAAATATTTGTGATGCTGGTAGAAGTTTGCTCTCTCCAAGAAAGGGGGAAAAGCTGAAACTCAAGGGAAAGTACAAAGGTGCCAACAGCAGAGTGCAGCGAGGCTGGGAAGCCTTGGTAAGGCAGCAAAGGCACCTCTTTAATGCAGGGGTGCAGAGCAGCCCAGCTGGTGAGCGTGGTAAAGCTGCAGTTAGAGGGAAGGAAGTGGTTGGGGGTACAACATAAACACCTCCTGAGGCTCAGCACTGCTGGCAACTGCAGCAGGACAGCGTTGTCAGGGACTGCTGCTCAGGCACCAGTCATGCAAGCACTCCTAGGGCCAGAAGAGAGCTGCTGTCATTGACTCTGCTCACTGGCATGCAGCAGGCCCTTCTCAACAAATTTACCATTAAAACATCAGGTTAGAAGACAAATATCCCTGCATGTGCCAGCACGGAAAGGGAGAGAGTTTGAGGGCAAATGTGCCTTCTCACCACTGACATTGAGGATTTCCTGCAGGGTGGAAGGATGGGAAGTAAAGGGACCAGCCTGCTTGGCTCCTGTAGCTCAGCCTGCAGGCACCTGCATTGCACACTGTGGTTCATGTGGCCTCTTGAACTAAAGGGCAGGTTTACTCAGGAAACAAACAGAAAAGCCAGCTGGCTCATTCCCCAAAAACAGCAGCAGGTCCAACTGAAAGAACGTGTGAGACTTTGAGCAGCTACATTCACCATTTCTGGGCACTGCAATGACCTGACTCGCGCTCACACAACTGACACCTTACACCCAGCACGCTGTGCTGTGCAGCCTTTGCCGTGGGTGGTGTAGCCAGCAGCAGCCACACAGACTGCCAGGTACAAACACAGCTTAACAAGGAGGGGAGGAAAACAATCCTGCAAACTGGAACCCTCTTCCTGGAGGCCTGTACCTGCAAATGGGAGATCCCTGGGACAGGAGAACAGGAAGGCAGGAGGGGCTCAAAGGGACACGGGCAAGGGGTTATGAGGGGTGCTGTCCAGGTGTGGAGGATGACTCGATGTCCACTTCCCTCCAAATCCTGACTACAAATCCAAACAGAGCTACAACACCCTGGCAAATGCAGCCATTGGCTTTACGGAGGATCTGACGAGACTGCAGAGCAGTGGAGCATTAACTGTGGGTGGGACATTACTCAGCTCATGTACCGAGCTCTCTGCTCAGCCAGGCCTGGCCAGCACAGCTCCCTCTGCTGCCAGTGCTGCCAGCCTGGCCAAAATGGTTTCAGACAAACCACCCTGGGACAGGGCGCTGATGTGGTTTGCAGAGGGGACCGTGTGGTTGGCAGCAGCTTGACCAAAAAAAGCAGCTTTTTTTTCCACTGTGCAGGATGTTCTTTGCAGGGTGTAGTGTGAGTCTCTGGGTGAGGAGCTTTATTGACTCTGTCCTTCCCAGAAGCTGGAGGCATGCCTTGGGTACCAGCACAGCTCCCTGCTCCTGGGCACTGTGTCCCTTTGCTCTCACAGGTGATGCAGCAGCATCTAGTGGCCAGGTGTTTCAAGAGCCCTGGCAGGGTTCCCACCGGGGGCTGGGTCCTGGCCTGTCTCTTTCCTAAAGAGCAAAAATCTTCCAGCAGACTGTTTTCACTTTGCAAAGTGAAAACCATCTGCTACAATGATTTTTCCTTGTTTCAGACACACCTGTTCTGCTACACCCTCAGGAAACCTCTGCTCTGGCCTGGAGAACTCAGAACAGAGATGAGGGGGGCAGATCTGACTGGCCCTGTTCCCACACAGACTGAATCACCTCAGCCATGAAACAGATTCAGTGGTGCTGGAGCATGAAAGAAAAGCCCATAGGGCTACAGTTCCCATGCTGCAGTGGACAAGAGGGAAAAGCAGCTCATGGCAGTCTAAGATGTATTTTTCTCCCCTTCTAAGTTGCAGAAAGGCTGTGAGTGAAGGGAAGCACATTTTGTGGACCAGTGTTTCTGTATGATTTTTAGAAGGAGCGCTGAGAGACTACAAGAAGCCTTTAGAACATTAACCATTTTATTAGAGCATAACCCTCTAATTCTGGCTGAACTGCTTTAGGAGCTGCTGCTTGAAATTCTCCATCATCTCGGGTGCAAACTGATCAGCAGCCAAGTTTTTAAAGTTCATGATCTCTTCATGGGCTTCCTGGAAGAGCTGCTTCCCCACGGCTTCTTCCACCCGCCTGCGCCACTGCGTTAACTTCGGCCTCTCCTCGAACAGGTCATACCCAGCACACACAGGCTGCAGAGACAGAGACAGAGACAGCACCCAGCAGTGAGGCACACAGGGCATTTGCCACGGATGGCACCAAGTCAAAGGGGGATATGCTTCTGGCATGGGTGTGCTTCTGAGGGGCTTGGAGCACAAGCCCTGTGAGGAACGACCGAGGGAGCTGGGGGTGTTCAGCCTGGAGAAAAGGAGACTCAGAGGGGACCTTGTCACTCCCTACAACTCCCTGAAAGGTGGCTGTGCTCAGGTGGGGGTTGGGCTCTTTCTCCAGGCAGCAGCTGACAGAACCAGAGGACACAGTCTCAAGCTGCTCAAGGGAAATACAAGTTGGATATTAGGAAGAAGTCTTTTACAGAAAGGGTGATAAAGTACTGGCATGGGCTGCCCGGGGAGGCGGTGGAGTCACCATCCCTGAATGTGTTTAAAAAAAGACTGGATGTGGCACTCGGTGCCATGATCTGGTTGAGGTGTTAGGGCTTGATGGGGTTGGAACTTGATGATCTTGAAGGTCTCTTCCAACCTGGACATTCTGTGAATTCTGGCTCAGGGCAGCAGACAGTCATGACATTAGGTAGAGCTCATTAGGCCTTAGGTCATGGGAAGCAAGTGGTGACATCCTCAAGCTGCTGTCCCTTGGGATGTACAGCAAAGAGCTCTGCCATGGCTGACCCAAGAACAGTCTAATGCAGAACACCATGCACACCAACACAGCTCTTCCAAGTATCTGTACTTTCCTGCCTAGTTTGTAATTTATCTTTCTTTCCTGATCAATTCTGCCCATATTTCTACAGAAAGAACTGTTTCATCGAAGCAGTTCCCCAGCAAACTTAATTGTGGTCAAAGTCAAAAAGGAACAAGACTTAACCCCAGGGATGATCTGCCATTATAGAGGTGGGGGTGCAGCAGCCACCCCTCAGCCTGGCCTGCCCACAGCCTCACTCACATATCCAGCAGTGCTGGGGTTGTTGCTCACCTGCATGAGCTCCACCAGTGCCACAAGATCTGCCAGGGAGATCTCACTGCCTGCAATGAAGGGCTTGTCCTGCAAGAACTTTTCTTCAAACTGCTTCAGGGCAACGTTCAGCTCCTCAGTAGCAAACTCCAGTTTCTCTGGAGGAAGTGGCTGGCCTGTGAGGAGGGGCAGCAGCACCTGGCAGGGAGAAGAAACAAGTGGCTTTTTATGTGTTTCCTTCCAAATCTAGTCATGACACTCTCACTGCCACCTTCTGAGGATCCCTCACCAGCCACGCATGAGAACAACCAGAACTTCTCATCAACCTTGCCAGGTTAACATTAATGTCAGCCATTACTTCCTGTCTCTCCTTGTCTGCTGCCTAGAAATCTGAAAATTGAACCACAGGAGTCTCTTCTCAAGGGGAGACTGTATCACCTGCCAGCAGCTTTTGTTTTCCAGAGGGAGATTGTTTCTTTCCATGAAGCTGGGCAGCCAGCACTGAGCTGTGTCTGGGGGGGGGAGCTGCTCACCCAGGATGTGCTTGCTCTGGACCTTTGGCTGCAGCATGGAGGATCCAGGCCACTTCAGTTAGGTTCACTTCAGCAGCCAAGTCAGTTTTGTTCCTATCTGTCACCTGGCTTGTACATTTGCTGAGAAAGGCCCTGCACACAGGCAGGCCATTTCACTTACAGTTCTTAGCACTTAATTTTTGATGTATATTGTTTTTACCTTGGTTAAGAACAACTTGCTCCCCTTGGCACGGATGTTGGCATGCTGCCAGGACAGGTACTCATCAACCCTAGCCCTTTTCTGCAGGTCAGATGGGTACCAGTGGTCAGGAGTCTTGAATTTCTGGACCAGGTACAGGAGGATTGCAATGCTGCCCAGAGAGCAAGACAGACTGGTGAGCTGATATCATCTGAGATTAAAGCACCTCATCCTTTCTTTTCCCCCCCAAATTTTGCACTGCTGGACAAGCAGCCACACAAACCTGATTGGAGTCAGGCAGAAGTGCAGCGGGGCACAGCATGGGAGAGAGTTTGTGCTGCTGCTTGTGGACAGCAATTATCTGAAATGAGGTAATTGCCCAGAGAGATGGGTGTGGTCTGCTGGTACAGTTTGGAGCAAATAGAAGCTGCAGAATGAGTTTTTACCAAATCTGAGCTTCACATTGCCTGGCCATCCAGCAGTGGGTGCTTTATGGCAGATTTCCTGCACTGACCTACAGCCTCCAGCTGCAGGCAGAGAGCAGGAGGACACCTGGCCAGGTATTTAAGCTCAGAAACACTGCCTACAAAGTAGCAGAGTAGCTCCAAGCAGCAGCTTTTTCTACTATTAATGCTGTTCAAGTTGCTTGCATAAGATAGCTTCTCTTGAAACACAGGTTTGTTATGTACAAGTGGAACACACGATAGGAAGGAGACAAAAAACTGTCCCAGCAGTACACCGGGAGAATCCAAGCATTGGGATCATCAATACTCAGTAGGGGACTGAGCTTATTTGAGCCTCACCTCTCTGCCAAGGTGAAGGAACCATCCCTTAGTGCAGGCACCTTCATCAGGACGTTCACCTTCCGGAACTCCTCTGTCTTGTGCTGCCCTGAGGAGGGAAATGAGAAGGTTTACTTGGCAGGGATACTCAGGAGCTGTTTGTAAACACCTGAGCAGTTTGTGGGGACCATCTAGCTTCAAGTTCTTGCTTTTGATTGTACAGTCTTGTATCAAGTTTATACCCAATGAATAAGTGCTGCAGGGTGAGTAGGGGGGTAGCCTTGTGCTATCTTGCTTATTGCCTGCATACCAGCCCCACCTCTGGACCAAGGGCAGGATGGTTAGGAGTCCTTTCATACCAACAGCACTTGAGAGCTTGGGGCTCTATCCACTCCAAGCTTGTGCCTGGAGGTACCTGTGCTGTACAAACCCACAGGGAGCACCAAGCACCTTGGAGGAAAGGGACCTCACTACCCTTTTCCTCTAAGGAAGGGAGGGCAGTGAGAAAGCAGAGAACTTTCTCTGGAAGATATTGTAATTTCCATTAAACTACACTTTCTAAAATCCACAGATGAAAATAAATTCCTGTGGTTCCATATAAAGCCATAGGTACTTCATTAGCTCTTTCAATTAGCTCCTGTGCATTTTGCATCTTTTCTCACAGCAAATACAGATTTGAGGTTGCTTTCAAGGTAGCTTGTAGGTCCTCCCCGAAAGGTAGGCATGGTGAACCTGACAGGAGAAGGTGCTTTGTTCATCTGAGGTCTCAGTGTACTCCATTCTGTCTGAATCCAGTCCCAGAAGCCTTGTTTTATGTGACCTATTTGTGACAGCCTTTTCCACCCACTCACTTCAGTCACATGTGGCTGCCTGGGCATTCAGGCCTCTCTCAGGTGTAACTAACTTTGTGCCATGTCCTGCTGTGGGAGCCATCTAAGAATCTGTGTGCTACACAAGAGGCTCTGGAAGCAAATTTAGCTTTCCTAGTACTTGGCACACCTGATTTGTGACTCTTGCCCCATCACCTGGCTCACAGCCCATCTCCCCTACCCCTCTGAAAAAGATGGAGTGTGCAGATTCCAGGTCTTCAGGTGTCCTTTGAATGTCATGTGATTCCTCTCCATTCTCATTCTTTCTACCCCTTTCATTGACACCTGCCCTGCTGGGGGCCCAAGAGCTTTTCTGGGGCATCACATTTAATGCACCAGCTCAGTTCTGAGTATCAGTTCCCTCCCCTTGTCTTTACAAACCAGTGCAGTGAGCCCCCCCCCCCCAGTGTGGTACCCAGTGCAGGTACCTGGAGAGCTTCCCCATGGCATGGAGGTGCAAGCTCTGCAGGAATGGGATGAGATGCACCCAAATCACCCATCTTCAATTCACAGGCCAAAAGCAGGCACTGTTGCCAAGGGGCACAGAGCATTGGGCATCTGTGATTTAATTCACTTTCCTTCCTCTCACTTCCCCTATCCTTGTATTTCAGTTGTTCCATTCTCTTTGGTGCTGTCATTTCTTGCCTGCCAGTCTCCTCTCATTTGCTCCAGTGTCTCACCGCAACAGTTAATTTACTGGGAAAGAAAGGGAAGGACACAAGATGAGCCAGCCCTCAGCTGCAAATAATTGCAAAAATTTTTGCTACAAGACAAATGGGAGGGAAGCCACAGTGAGGTACAACCAACACACAGCTCAGGTGCAGGGGAACACCCAAAGACTCAACCACAACAGGTCTGAGGTTTGTCTCAAGTTGGAGCCTCTCTCCTTCCTTCCTTCATCAATTTCAGCTCCAGGAGCCTTCTCATCTTTCACTGTTTTTAAGCATTACTTACTGAGGCCTTTTTATGCCCAATGCATTACCTTAATTTCAAACCCAGCAGGTATCTGGAAAGGTTGAAGGAAAGCTTTTACCAGCTTCAATTACAAAGAAAGAAGATACAGATCTTTGGGCCTCTTTTGATGAAAACACTCAATACCCTTTGGACAGGCTCCTAGCAGTTACCAGTTGGTTTTAACCCAGCTAAGCCACCTCCCTTCTTCATTTCTCAGTGTTCAGGTAACTGGCAGCTGCACTGTCTCGCTCCACAGCCTTCACAAGCTGGTCCTCAACCCTCTCAAAATAACCTGACCACAAACCACTTGACCCAGTGGAACCCGCAGAGGGGCAGCCCTGCCCTGCCCTACCTGCACGGGGACAGCTCGGCAGGCTGGTGCATGAGGAGCCTCCCAGTGGGGTGTTAACCCCTGCCGAGAGGAGAAGAGCTGCTCTGCAGCAGCTTCTGCTTGCTGGAGCACGAGTTTTTCTAAGTTGAATTACTGAAGGAGGCTCTCACACCTCGGCCGTCCTCACCCATACGCGAATGTCCCCTCCCTGCAGCTTTTTGTTTCCCATCTAAATGGGAATTGCCTGAGAGCTGGCACATCCTGAGAGCGCTTCTCAGAACTAAGCGACTCTTTCTTCAGAGACCCATTTTCTGCTGGGGTGGGGCCGATTTCAAAGATATCACAAGCCTTGGCAGAGTGCTGTTTGCTGCAGAGGTGCACACAGGCACTGAAATCAGTACTCAAAAACCAGGGCTGCGTTGCAGAATTAGGTACTGGTTTTGTGTAGGCAGCAGGAGCCCTCAGCGTCAGCAGGGCCACCCCACCGTGTCCCAGCCAGCTCGCACTGATGGGGACGGTGAGTAACCCACCTGCTCCCACCCGCGGGCTGGAACCGAGCATCTGCCCCGGGAGCGGCGGAGGGACCCGCGGTGCCGGGGCAGCCGCTAAAGCCAGGGGCTGGCAGCGCCCGGGGCACAGGGGTCCCCCCGCCGCCCCCGGCCCCGCTCACCCTTCGTCAGCTGCACCCGCTTGAACTCGAAGGGGATGTTGTTGCTCCGGGCGAAGATGTAGAGCGCCCGGCAGGGCTGCGAGAGCAGGTCCAGGTACAGCTCCAGCCCCATCCTGTCGCTGCGGCGCTTGGTCCCGTTCTGTCCCGTTCCGTCCCGTTCCGCCCGGGCCCGCCAACAGCGGTGCCGCCCCGGCCGGGGCGGGGAGACAGCGCCCGGCGCTCCGCCAGCCCAGGGGCGGTGCCTGACTCCCAGCACAGCGCTCCGCTGGGCACAGCAGCTCCTGCACAGCAGCACCCGCCCGGACACTCGTGCTATGGAAAAAAAACTGTCGAGCAAGCAGTCACAGCAGAAGAACACACAGCGCTTCACTGCTGTAAAACAAACTTGCTCCTGTCTTCACCATTCCCAAAACCCGTTCTTCCAAGATTCCCAGCTTCCAGTAATGCATTGCTAATGCCGGCGTGCATTTGTTTCACTTTGCAGAACAGTAAGAACCAGAGCTGGAGCCATTCCTGCTGAAGGAAAAGCAACCCCTGGAGAGCAGCTGCAGGCCACAGCTACACAGCAGCTCTAAGCCTTCTGCCAGGGCAGCTAAAAATACCATGGCATGTGTCAAATACACACTTATGGCTTGCAGTGACAGGAGCTGGCTCCAGGACATTCATATTAGACATCAGACATTTCAGTCTGCATTAACACCAACCTAACAATAATACCTGCTGTTACCTCTGCTACAGAACACTGGAAGGAACACAGGCAAGAAAAGGACAAGGCACAAGACTGTAACAGTGAAAAGTCCTTTTAACAATATCTCCATCCTTAATTATAAAATATCCTGAGTTGGAAGGGACCCACAATGATGGTCAACTCCAATTCCTGAGCCCAGGAATGTTTATTAGACACTATTTCAAAAACATACGTAATATTTATTTAGTATTTATTTTAAATTTGGAGTCACTGCAGCCTAGAGCAGCTCTTTGACACGTTTCTGCTACAAGCACTGCACAGGTGTTTATGCATTTGCAGACAGACAGAACCATTGTCCCAGTGCAGAAGAGAGGGCCCAGCCCTCACCATTGGAGGACAGCAGTTCCATCAGGCCATACTCAAGAGCTGTTGGTAATTTTACATATGCCAGGAGCATACGATGCAAAGTCCTCTTCAAGACATCTTGGATCTCAAAATTTATCTTTTTTTTTTTTTTTTAATCAGTAGCTGAACTCTGTTCGCAGTGTCCTTGAAAGAGGAACCAGGCCTGTAATAGCTGACTTCAGCTATGATAAGGTTGAGGAATCAGCCAGTGAGGGACCATGACTCAGAGTTGCTGTGCTGGGGAACAGTCCCTGGCCTGTCCCACGCAGCAGCTTCAGTGCCACATCAGCCATCTCAGCTTCCATTCGCTCAGGCTCGCTTCTGCACTCGCTCGTTCTGTTCAAAATTAAAGTTGAGAAGGTGACTGAAGATGCCCCTGTCTCAGAGTCACACAGAAGGGACTTCAGGGAGGAACAGGACAATTTAATAATCCTTTACTGTCCCAGTTCTCAAATATTCCTAGTCTACAACTCAAAATCGTCGTTTTTCAGGGGCAGGTATTTATGAGGAGTTCTCAAACTGGAGAGCAGAACACTTGCCCAAATCTTGCAGCACAAAGTCTATTAAGGATCCCAGTCCACCCATCTGGCAAGGTAAATGTTACCCTGCTTTTGTCTCAAAGCTCTCAACTTCACAGTGGTGTGTAAAACAGGGCCTGCAGATAATTCTTTCCTGGCTTGGGATACCCAACTCCTTGTCAGCATAGCTGTACATTACAGTCTTAAACTCTGTAATGACAAAAGGTTTAATCTCTGTGTTTTGCTTGCAGTCCTCTAGGTATTTGTCAAAATCCCAGCTACAGAGGTAAGGAGAAGGGCAGAATAGGAAAAAAACACCAAAAACCAGAATTGTTTTGGTTGAAAAAGACCCTTAAGACCATGGAGGCCAAGCATTTACCTGGCACTGCCAAACCTACCACTAAATCAAGTCCCCAAGTGCTGCATCTACACATCTTTTAAATCCCTCCAGGAATGATGCCTAACTTTGACAGAAAACCTCTTTCTCCCTTCCCTTTCTGAGTACTCCATAACAATGCACCCACTCATGTTGCCTTCACACTGAAATGGTACTGTCTCAGACAAAGGAAAGGATCCTGGACACCAACACCTGTGCTAAGCATGAATTGCAATAAACTGTACAAGCTGCAGTTTGATTTTTTTATTTTCTTCCCCGTTTCAATTACCTTGACTGTCTTCTCAAGCTTACACAGAGCTCCCTCATATTGCTGCACCAATGGCTTCAAGGAGTTACCCTTCACTGGGTGTTTCTTTATATCCATGATGCCAGCATCCCTCAGCATCCGCAGAAACCGCCTCTCCTGCACAGCAAAACACACACTGGAGATCAGACACCCCACTGCCTGTCAGCTAGGAAGTGAGCACATTCTGGAACATGCTGCTCAGTCAGGAAATAATTGGAGTTTCCAAGCACAAAGCTCAGCTGACTAGAAAAGGTGGGAAGTAGTATGAACTTCATGATCCTTATGCCCCTTGCATGCATCCTTATCAAATGAACCCCATGCCAATGACATACCTGAATTCTAAGGACCAAGCTGAAAGCAACACCTGCTTCTCCTGCACGAGCTGTTCTTCCAACCCTGAAAACAGAGAAAAGTAGCTGCTGGTCACTTTAGCCCCATAGTCACTGCCATTATGAACTCCAAGATTCTGATGCTGAAATTCTCCAGTCTTAAGAAAGCCCAGTTCCAAGAAATGTTAGTTTTTGTTAGAAAGCTGTTTGCATATTAAAGTCAAAAGAAAAGCAAAAAGCCCTTTTAAGTGCATGTCACCTTTGCTAAGTATTTCAAAGCAGACCAAGCTCAGACATCTTCCTTTTGCTGCTGTTGTCTTACCGGTGAACATATGTCCTGATGAACTGTGGTGCATCATAGTTTATCACATAATTCACTCCTTTAACATCAATCCCTCGGGCTGTGGCATCTGTGCTGATTAACCTGGTTGAAAATGTATATACAGTCATTTTCAGGTAACATCTCAGGCACTACACACACAAATGAAACACAAATGAACACGGCACAACTCTTGCTAATCTCTGTTCAAACTGGACAGTCAGCCTCTGCCTCTAAGCCTGGCAGCAGCACTGCAAGTCACTCCTTATTGCCACTGGCCTTATTAGCTGCCCACAGACCTCCAAGCATCACTCCAGGCTTGTCACCCTCTGCTGAGCATGAGAAGTTACTGGGTGTTTCCAGGTTCCCCAAGCATGCCAGACAGCTCCCACTGGAGCTTAACCAATCTCTAAGGTATCTGAACATTCCATACAAGCACAGAACACAAACAGTGAGAAATTCTACTAGTTAAGGAGGAATTTATACACCAGGTTTGCATAAAAAGAACACCCAGAAAGTAAGTATTTACCTTTTTCTCAGAGACATACCACTGATACAATCTCATACAGCTACCAAAACCACAAAGCAAATCGAACACATGGATAGAAGCAGACCTGTGTGCCAGTCAGAGCAGGGACTGCTTTGATTGGAAGCTCTAACACTATATACAGTTTCAGCACCAACATCCTTTTCCTCCCTAGAAGTCCCAGATGCCCAGCACAACCATTAAACTCCAGATTTGCAAATCTGTGTGTTATCGGCAACTGTGTGAACATGAATTTAAATTTGTTGCTTGTTATAAAACAACACATAGAAATTCAGACTGCAGCTAGATTAGAACAGCCTGAGTTATATGAAGCATAAACAACTCAAAGCCACAAGTACAAGTCTCACAGCCATTCTGCAACAGACTCCTGCACACTCTCTTTTAGAAGACCCTTTGTATCTGTGTCCCTTGCTCTGTTCAGCTTTTTACACTGGAAACTGCCTATGCTGGAAAACATACAGAGAACCAGTTTAAGATGCTCACAGTTGTATTTTTCCTTGCTCAAACTCCTTCATGGTTCTCTTTCTCTCATTTGGAGGTAACCGAGATGAAAACTCTGCCACCGTGACTCCACCAAAGGCTTGAACCAGCAGGAACAACCTGCAGGTAAACAGGAGAGAAACTGTCACTTCCTTACCTCTGCAACAGCCCTTGGCAGACACCTGTGACAGGGATTAATGTTTACCTGTGAGAGGCTTCCCTGGAGTTGGTAAAGCACAACACGCGGGTGAATTTCATTTTCAGCATGAAATACAAGAGGAGCAAAGGCTTGGAATTCAGGTCACAAGGCACATAACATTGCTGCAGTCAACAGGGAAGGAGGTCAGAAAGAAAAAATTCCTTCTTGCCAAGACTATCTTCCCTGAAACCCGCTCCCTGTCCGTGATCTACACAGGCTTGGATGTTTTATAGCTGACTAACAGCAGCCAAACCAGAGCCCATAATGCCACCCCCATTAGAATAAACAAGCTGGCAGGATAAAACACAAGTGGAGACAGGAGACCTGGGTTGTTCTAAGGCTCCTGCTTTTCCATGGCAAGTAACAGCGTGCACTGCCTTCCTGCCTACAGGCTGGCCCGGTGCTACTGCCTTATTGTGACTTCATATTTCCACTCCCCATTGCTGGTAAACTTAATTCCATAGGGAGAGAGATTAATTAAAAAAATAATCCAGTCTTATAAAAATGAACATTAAGTAATAAGAAAAAAAATCTACCTACAAAGGTAGAGCTCTCTGACTCATATATACTCCCAAAACCACTTTTGCAAGGAAACACAGGGAGGATAGTTGTTTTAGAGTAAAACCACAACTGGGTAGTCCAGAATGAAACAAATCTTCAAGTAGAACTTATTCAAAAGAATTAACATCATACCGATAGCCCCTCAGGGAGTGTGTATTTTTTATTAGTATCTTGTTCAGTTTCTGTTCCATCTGTATTTTTCTCAGAATACACAGATGTGAAGAGGCGAGGCTGGAATAAATCCAGCTGCTGCAATTTCTCCGGGTCCTGGGTCAGCGTGGCTGAAAACAGCAGCTTCTGTAAGGGTATCTGAGGAGAGCAGGAACTGAAAGAAACAGCACAAAGAAACTGGGCTTTGAGGATGGGGCAAAGGAGTTTCACCCCGAGAACCTTCAGATATAAGGGAAGCAAGGAATGCTCTTTGATGCTCTTCTCCTGCCCTGAGCCTTTCCTATAGGTTCTTTTCCACCCTTAGATAGACAGACAGAACTGATGAGCATTCTCAGTCAAGTGCACAACCCCACTCCATCACTCCTTCACAAGTCCCTGCACTCTGATTACCCATGTCCTCATTCTAGTCATGTCCTTCCTTGGCCATTCATCTCAGTTTCTGACACATCTCTACCACTGCTGTACAAAACCAGCAGCTGCAGATAGTTAATTGAAAGAGTTTCCCTCCAAATCCGCTACTCAGCTTTGCCAGAGGGCATTACTAAAGTTACTGTGCAAATGGATCACAGGTTTGCAGTATTTGTGCATTCTTTTGATGCTCATTTAGTCTAAATAAGGAAAGCCTGGAGAATACAATACTTAGTCTGAAGGACAGCCTCTGGCATCAGCTGTTCACTGCTTATTTTGGTAGACATTTCTCAGAGGAACCAAGCTTTGAGAGTCTGTGTGGGAGTTTACAGTGGAGCAGGGCAGTGACATCCAGGTGCTGGTGTCCATACTATCAGTTCAAAGAAATGCACTCTGCAACTTACCTGGCTGCTGTTAGAGGCCCTGGTTTGGTCCTCTGAAAAAGCATGTTGGAGCCAGAGTAATTTTCTACTTGGAATGCAGCTTTGACAATTTGGTTCAGACAGTTCTGGTGCATGTCATCAATCATACGGTCAGCTTCATCTACGACCTGAATTCACAAGGATGAAAACCACCACTTGTTAAATTCTGGGACTGTTTATTCTCCTTTGTATCTGTAACCAGTGAGCCAGAAGGTAAGACAATGGAAGCTTCCAGTCAACAGAATTGCTTTCCTTGCCCACCCTTACTCCACGTTTGCAGGAGCCTAGGAGAGAAGGGGAAGTGGGTGGATGCCTGGGTGTCACGAGTTGGAATCAAACACCTCATCTTGTGACTGCTCCCTCCACAATCTGGAGCATAGACGGGCCCACACAGCAGTTCCAACAGAGCTGTGTTTATGTTCCACACAAAAAGCAGGCAGGAATTACTGCTGCAGCAGACACTGCACTCGGGTGGGAGAGCTGTGCAGGTGACTCACCAGGAAGCGAAGCTGGGCCAGGCTGAAGCCTGGGGTCTGGTTAATGTGATCCGTGAGCCTCCCTGGCGTGGCCACGACAATGTCAGCCAGGCTGCAGTAGCCTGTCACCCTGAAAGGACAAGCAGCCCATCAGTAAGCTTCTCTCTTCACAATAAAACCTATAGCAGAGATCTTAAGGAACAAACCTTAAGGTTTTCCTGCCTCTCAATTAACTGAGAAATAACGAAATTCACATATTGACTTGACACTGGAGAGCATGCAGGGGCAGTGGTGGACACCAATCACCCATCTCCACTGTGCTGCCTCATTTTAAACAAAAAATGTCATTCTTCATTGCTCTTCAAAAAAGTTTAATTGCAGCAAAATTCCACTCAGTCATATGTACCCGTGGGCACAAGGTAAACACTCACATTCTGAGCATTTGCTGGTGAAGAACCCCAAAAATCTAGTAAAGCATTACAATCATAAAACAGGGGTAGTAAGAGGCACTGTGACAAAGACAGAACCACCAGAGCCCAGCACATAAATCCCTTATCCAAAATCATGACAGCATGATAGTGTGCTGCAATAGTCTGTATCTTGTTCCCTGCTTAATGAGATTAATTAGCTTGCAATCTCTATATAAACCTTATCAAAATACCTTTTAACCTACTTTTTCTGGACAAGCATCTCCTGCTCCTTTGCAAAAGATTTCTGGCCAGTAATCAAAACGACCTTCAGACCTGTCCCGTCAGTATAAACGTTGAACACTTTACTCACCTGCAAAGAGAAGGGCTTTGTCAGCTGCCACAGAATCAGCTGCAGTAAATACTTTCCATTATGTGAACAGCATCAAACCCACTGGCAGGTCTTCAGCCTGCTGCACAGAACAGCCAAAGTTCTGGCTGCTCCAGCCTGTCCCTCAGCCCAGCTCTGCTCAGAGATGGTGAGGAGCCTCATACCTGTTGTGCCAGTTCTTTGGTGGGCAGAACAACCAGAGCTCGTACGTGGCAAACCACTCGGTCCAACAGAACCTGCCAAAAGAAAGGCCAAGTGAGTGACTGCAAGCAGCAGAGGGGGGTTCTTGAACCTAACTTAGAGAGAAGATGGGCTTGACACATTCTCACAGTTTTATGTTTCCATTTTTGCCCCTCCACCCTCCCAGCTCCTCCTGCTGTGCCTGCTGAGAAAAGGAGTGGGATGCTGACAAGAAGCTCCCTCAGGCAGCTCTGAGCTGAAAATCTGCCGCCTTATGCCCACAGATTCCTTGCCTTTTTGACTCACTTTCAAGTTCAGGTCTTGCTCGAGCAAAAGCAACGCCAGCATTTCCCCTAGAGATACTTCCCTGAGGATAAACTCACCTGTACAATGGGTATGATGAAAGACAGGGTCTTCCCACTGCCCGTGGGTGCTGAGACACAGATGTCCTTGGGGCGGTATCCCCCCCTCCCCATCAGGTACCCACTGGAGGCACTCTGCAGAATGGCAGGAATCACCTCTGCCTGGACTGAGCAAAACCAGAAATCAACACCGACTGTATGCCTAGTGAACTCACCAATAACTGAAAATGTTTTATAAAAGCGTTTAGTAAACAAGAACGTGTGTGCTGGCCTCCCAACACAACCCTGACAGGCCTCTGACACAGCCCAAGTCTCCAGGCTCGGCTGGACTGAGGTCACCCTCTGTCCTTATCCTTGCACCCAGCTGCTCCTTCTGCTTACTGAAGAGCCAGCATTTACTGTGCCTGTTTGCAAAACTGGCAGAGCAACAGAAGACAAACAGATCCTTTTGTTGTTGCTTGGATGTTTTTCTGGTGCTTTAGTGAGTTCCCAAAGAGCTCTGACCAGCAGCAGAGATGGTGGGAAGTAAGGAGCTAAAGCACAAGCTTGGCACAAGGTGGAAAAATGTGAGGAGACAAGTAAGCCTTCCCTCTTTGGGCAGCTCTGAGCCATCACTTCGAGCTGTATTTATGAGTAGGCGACAGACTTTCACTCAGCCTAGACAAAGCTTTGAGAAAGAAGGGTTCAATCTGGCACAATCATGCACTGAATTTTGTCCTGCATTTACTTCACTGCCTACATCAAATACACAAAAAAATACAAATACACAACTACACAGCACCAGGCTGCAGGAACTGCCTTCAGAGAGAAACAAGAGCCCTATCAAGGTACCTGGAAAAAAGGACTCTATCCCATTCTTTTGCAGCTTTTTCAACAGGCAGGGGTGGATTCCTGGGACGTCTCTGACCGGACACAGATTCTCTCTGATGCGTTTCTGCACCCTCTTGGGCTGAGCAAGCCACTGTGGCAGGAAGGGCTGCACCTGAGGTACAGGGAAAGGAGAACATGGCAATAGCATATGTGAAATAAACTTGTAAGGAGCGTTTTTGTCCTAGCCATCATCAAAATTCAGTCAAACTGGTTACCTTCTGCACTGGCTTTGTGGCGTAGTCTCCAAGAATCATCATACTGGAGGGTGGGCGATTTGCCTCTTCCCCTGAGGCTGCTAAGGGCAGCTCCTCCTTTGTACTTTGATTTCCTTCAGCTTTTTCACTGTTCTCTTTCTTCCCCGTTTCAACTCCTTGTGCCTCCTTATCTGTCTTCTTCCTTTTATTAGACTTGGTTTTTAAGTGGTTTCTGTTTTCCTGCTGTTTGATGTCTTCTTCAGAATCTAGAATGTAGGTACCAGCAATACAAAGCTACAGGTCACGACATGCCACAGAGGAGGCACGTGGGACTCAAGCAACAACTTGCAAGCTCTTTTTTCCTAAATCCAAGTACAAAAGTCAAACGTTTCTTTGTTGGTATAAATGCAACAAGACCGAGGTGATGGGACGTGCTTCCCTCCTCCCCCTTTATGCTAAACTGATCCTCAAAGTTTACAACACGGGGCCTTCCCTTAAAAAAATAAATTGGGAACATGTTAAGGAGATGAAAACAGGATCATCTGGGCAAGGTACTCAAAGAGCAACTCGTATCCACTTTTCTGTGGAAACTCAACCTCAAAGAACTGAAACCCTACAGCCTCACTTTATCCTTGCCTGCTTCAGTCCTCTCCGGCTGCGCTTTCGATTTTCTCCTATTTGCTTTCTTCTTCTTTGTGGGGCTGCTGCCATCTGCTGCCTCCTCAGTACCAGCCCTTTCCTCCGAAGAGCTGCGGGGCTGCTGTTTTGTCTTGAGCTTCTTCCGTCCATGAGCAGCGGGCTGCTCCTCACTCTCCCTCTTCCTCTTTCCTTTCCCTCCGCCGGGCTCCCCCACGGGGCTCAGCCCCGCGCCCCCTGGGCCTCCTTCCCTGCCCTGGGGCTGCGCCTCTCGCTGCTTCTTCAGCTGCCGGGCCCTCGCCTGCTGCTGCAGCCGCTCCAGCAGAACCCGCGCCCGCTCCTCCGCCTCAGCCGCCTCCTCCTCCTCCTGCTCGTCCTCCCCGCCGTACCTGAAACAGCCCAGACAAACCTCCTCAGGCACGAGCCGCCCGCCCGCACAGACCGGCGGAGAGACAACCCCGGGCCCGAGCGCGGGGCTGAGGCAGCGCCCGGGGCAGGCTCCGGGAGCGGGAGGGGAGCGGGGCCGTGCCCGCGGTACCTGCGGATGCTGAACAGCGCCATGCCCACCCCGCGCCGCCCGGCGCGCCGCGATGAGGTCACGGCGCCCCGGCGAGGCCGCGGCGGAAGGCTCAGGAAGGCGCGGGGCGGGCGCGTCCCCTGCTGGCCGGGGGTGGAAGGGAACCCTGAGGGGAGGGCGGGAAAGCGCTGAGGGGAGGGACGGCAGCCCCGGGCCAGGGGAGCCTCAGGGTGGGGACAGAGCACAGCACCAGCGTGGGACAGGCTGGGAGAGGGCCCAGCACCAGTGTGGGGACAGGCTGGGAGAGGGCCCAGCACCAGCGTGGGACAGGCTGACACAGCACAGTATCAGTGTGGGGACAGCCTGGGAGAGTACACTGAAGCTTCCCTCAGTGCTGCAGGCCCCTGCAGAGCTTCCACAGCACTCAGGGCCAGCCCTGCTGCCTGAGCAGGCAGCGTAAGCAATGTGGGTAACAGCATTTCCCCTCAGCAAGCAAAAGCACTCCTCCTTCCTTGCTCGTTTGGCCACGCACAGGTGGGACATCCTCAGAGGAAAGCTGCCCTGAAGCAGCAGGCACAGCGCTGGTCCAGGGCTGCAGCAATAGCAGACACGATCCAGAAACAAACCTCAGAGGAACAAGCAGCCCTGAACGTACCCTACAGCAAGGTAAAAATCACTGCAGTGCTGTCAGGAACCAGCCCCAGGCACCACCACCATAGTGTGAAATACTGCGTCTAAGAAACGGGCAAACCCAAAACATTCCTTCTGTTTGCTTTAGGACCAGAGCGAAATAGAAGCGTTAGCAATTGCCCAACTCCATCCACAACCTTCCAAAGTCTACACCACACAGCTTACTTCTAAATCTTTATTTGTTTTCTACACAGAGAAAACAGAGGAATGTTGAAGCAGCAATATTTAAACACACTAGCAAGGAGCCATCAATCTGTGAGAAAGCACAAAGTGCAACACGGGGCCATTTGTGCCGTGGTCTCTGCTACAGGGCAGGGTGAGGGGAGGTCCAGGAACAGCCTCTTCAGACAGACAGGAGAGCTCTACGCAAAGGTGGAGCCGTTCCAACCCACGTTGGCAGCATTCATGTCGAAATAGTTGATGTAGACCCTGCAGAAGAAGTACAGGAGGAAAAAGCAACCTTATTAACTCATTTATATAAGCCATGACAACACAACAGGGGACAGTGCTTCTCATTCTTCTGCTTGAAAAAACATCAAGCTTTGTCTTTACCAAAAATTTTGTGGAGCCTCCCAACAGTCAATATTTCTCAGTCCTCAAAACTGTACTTTTTCTCTTTTTTAAAAATACAAATTCTTCTGCAGCCAGGGACTGTCCAGACACCAGACAGCTTTTGTTGAGCAGCCTGTCAAGAATTTCCAGAGATCAACCCCTTTTGTTTCTGAGCGCTGCAGTCCCTCCCACCTGTCACACAGAGTGGCAGCCTTGGAGAGCTCTCTGGCCTGGCTTTGCACGTCTCCCTTCCAACCCTCATGGCACCACGTTCTTCCCATCCTTCATGGCTGCACACAGACACTCTCCCAGACTCCGCAGCCTTCAAGGGAGCTTCCCACAGCCTGCTGGCTTCTACTTTTGCCTCTCATCTCCAGGCTGTTACTGCTCCTTCCTCATGCTTTCAGCCTTGCTTCACCAGAGGACAAGAAATCACACCTCAGAGGCAAAAGACACACTGGGCAGTTTGTCAGTGCTCTGGCTTTTCTTCCTACTCTCAGAGCAGAAAGCCTGAACAGAGGATTCTCCAGGGAAAGAGGCAAGCACCAAACTCTTACATGAATGTGAAAATGCTGCAAACGATCACTTGGTATTTTCCAAAACACATGGACTTATTCCTGGCTTTTTGTATTTTTAAACAAACTTTTCAAAGCAGTTTCAGAAAGCCAGATAAATATGGTTAAATCGTGTGCCAGCCTTACCTGTCTGCAGATACATGCAAGTGCTTCGAGATCATATCACACAGCATCTTGGTGTAAGTCTTGTTCTGCTGCCCTCCTATTTTGCCGATGCTGTAGAGGCTGCAGAGCGCGCAGGGATCAGTGGAGCCCCCAAAGGACATCATCTGGTCAGGTATGATGTGCACAGCTATGTACTGCGGGAGGGAAACACTCTGTTACACGCTGTCTGAACTGCCCTCTCCTGAGGAAAATTCGCTTTAGGTACCAGCTCTAAACAGGGCGGCTGTAATGGGGTCAGGCAGCTCTTCAGTGCTGTCCTCTGCGCACTTCCCAGGCCCAGGGGAGGCTCAGGCCCCGCAGCTCCCATGGGGGGCACGGCCTTGGGGGCTGCGGGGACCCTCGGCTCGGCTTTCCGCTTTAGGAACGCCGTTATGTGTGCACAAAGCCGCCGGCGAGCCAGGCACTCCCGCCCGCCACTGCACAGGGCGGAGCGAGATAAAGGCCCGAAACCTGTGCCTGCGTGCCAGAGCTCACATCCCCAAATCACGGACCGAGACGCTGGGCCTGCCGGAGAGCCAGGCAGCGATTCGGTCTCACTGGGCTCCAGCTCCTGGGGCCGCTGCGCTCTGGCCCAAGAGGGGCCGTGCCGGATGGCTGGACCGCTGGGAGCGCTCGGTGTATCCGAGCCTCTGCCCAGGAGGGTCCGTGCCACTGCGCAGCTCCGCTGCTCGAATGCCGACCGCCGGCACAGGCGCAGCACATCCCCGGCTACGTGAGCGCCGCGCTCCTGCAGGCCCGGCTGCTGCTCCAGGCAGGGGCCGGGCACCGGGACACTCGGGGGCCGCGGGGCGGAACGGGCACGAGCTGCTTCCTCCGGAGCAGCGGGGCCGCGGCCGCGTTGTGCGGCAGCCGCTCCCCTCGGCGCCCGCGGCCCGCCTGGTTCAGGGAGCAGAGATGCCCCAGGGCCGCTGCGCCGGCGCCTCCCCTCCCGCCGGGCCCGCCGAGCCTCCGCCGCGCACGTGTTCGCCCCGCTCCCGCCCTCACCTGCGCGGGCTTGCCAGTGGCCTTGGCCAGCTGCTGGGTGAGGTCGCCCAACAGGCTGTCGGGCACGGCGTCCTTGCAGACATTGGTGTAGATGGCGAACATGGGCATGGTGGCGGCGGCGGGGGCGGCGGGGCCGGCGATGAGAGCGTGACCGAGTGGCGCGACCAGCACAGTGGAGCGGGGAGGTGTCAGCGGCGCTTTTAGTGCGCGGGGCCGTGCCCGACGTAAAGCGGCCCCGCCCGGCCGGGAGGGGAGGGAGCGGGGCGGGGACACACGCACACATCGGCTCCGCGGGTGCGGCCCCCGCTGCGGCGTGCGGACCCCTCCCGCGGCAGGCTCTCGACCAGAGGTGACCCCCGCTCCGCCGTTATTCCTTGGCTTTGTTGCTGCCGCTGAACGTTTTTTGAGGATTTGTTGCAGGCTCCTTCCTGGAACGGAGTCCGGGTGCGCTGGGCAGCTCATACATAACCTGGTATCAGCGCACGGGATACTACCGCCGTAGCACTCCCACTGGTCTCTGCAGGATCAGGGCCACAGAGGGGTATAGGCCTCAGCCCGGCAGTTGCAAAAAGGGATACTTGCCCTGGTTCTGGAAATCTTTTTCTTTTGCAAAATAAAGTAACATTTGTATCGGTTTTGCTTTAAATGTGTGCACAGCGTTAGTTGCATGTAAGCAGAAGCGTCTGCCTTGCCGGCGTATTCACTGTTCACTAATTATTTCAGTCAAATTGAAAATTACCTATTGCTCCTCAGCATCCCCATTTTCACATCATATTTTTCCACTGGAAAAAGGCAGAAGTGATTTTTGTTTCGCTTAGGAATGAACTGGTGCGTGCCTACTGGGATGTGAGAGGCGGCAGAGCCGAGCCGTATGCTGAGCTGTGTGATGTGATGCACGTAGGCTGCCAGGGCACGGCTCCCCACCCTGACTCTTGCCGGCCCCGGCGGCGGCAGCGCTGCTCTGCTGCACGAAATGATTCACAGGAAGCCCGAAGAGGATCGGGCCCGGGGCCCTCTCCACCCAGACGTTTCACACACAGGAATTGTGCACTGCTGCTGCTAGGAAGCTTGACCATACGTACATGTTACATGTGTGAACATTCCTAGCCCTGAATGAGGAGTAAGGGATGTTGTTCGGGAATGCTTTGGAGTGACACAGGTTATAATGCTGAGAACTGGAGCACTTCCTTTTTTTAGAGATTAACAGTGCTTAAGAAGAGTGACTAAGAACTGATTAAGTTCCCTCCCTTCGATATCCTCAGCTCCCTGCCATTGCACAGTCCCACTTACTCCTCTCACCTTCCTGCCCCCCGGATTTGTTGCATGGAGTTGGGGTGGGAATTCTACCAGTGCAGGGAGAAAAACTTGAGAGCAACATCACCACTGGTGTGCTCACTCTGTGACCTGCCAGGCCCAGAGTGGAAGCCCCTGGCTATGCTGCCACACAATGAAGAGACATCTGCAATTTCATTCTCTTTTGCCTCTCTGACTAAGAAAGAAGCTTTCACCAAAGCAGCTTCCATTTGTTATCCCAACAAAGCATTTTTGTACGTTGAGATGCAGGTCTGTATTTAAAGTCTGTGATGGCAGAGCAAAGCTGTGGTAGGGACACAATGGGATGTTAACAATAGAGTTCAGAACAGGGGTGTGATAAGATTGGCTCTTCCAGAAAAAAGTCACAATACACCTCACTATAGAATTTCAGGAAATGTCTCTACTCGATCTTTTATTTTACTTTGGAAGCAAATGATCTTATCTGACCAAGGGCTTAAATAATAAATATGTGTATGCAAATCTTCCTGTCATAATTAATTCACCACTTCAGTCCCTAAGAATGGCTTACTCTGGCTTGCTGTGCCTCTGCCTCATTCTGAGCTGTGCTCTAATCTTCACTGTCACTACAAATCGTTCAATGGATGAAAAGAGGAGGGCACAGCAGCGAACAGTGGTTTTTTCCACTCACTCCCTCTGCCTATGCTGAGCCCTGGGAGACTCACAGCACAAGCTTTTCTGCTAATCAGCAAGATATCCCTGTAGTGATAGGCCTAAAGAGGACCTGGACTGCAATCCATCCCTTTTAAATAAGAGGTAATCTTCTCCTTTTGAAGGGAGGTCCATATGCAACATTTATAGCCACATCTATTAACTTAAATATATCTTGAAACCAGGTCAAGATCTATTTATCTCTTCTTGAAATTTGTCTCTTGATCATGGACAGGGTAAAGGCAAAAGAAGTGTTCATCTTCATACATGACTAAACTTTTTTTGAAAGAAAAATTTCTGTTTAGGGTATTTTATGGAGGCACGCTCCATCTCAACTACAGGTCTTCCCAGAATAACAAGAAGGTCTCAGTGCAGTTTCTGCTTCATTTTTATTTAAGCAGCAGACAAAATATTAAACAGCAGTGGATAGCAGATCTGCATTTGGCAGGTACCAGAAGGTGACTAGAGCTGCAGTTCTCAAACCACAGTGAGGGTTCAGGAAAAAGCTGTGGCCACCCCCGGGGCACCTCGAGCGAAGGTGGTGTTATTCCAGCCTACATTGCCAGGACTGATGTCAAAGGAGCTGGTGTAGACTCTGGAAGGGAAGCCAGGCACCGTTAGCAGCTGAGAGCAGAGTGCTGCAGGCTGGTCAGGCAGCTCCTGCACCAGGACATGCAGCCATGCTGCAGACTCTCCCCTAGGGCTTTGTCCTTCTCAGGCCTTACACGCCCTTCCTCCTGCCCCTTTTAGTGCCTGCCTTCCCTACATTCTGGAGTTCCTAATCATTAAGTTGTTGTATCTGTATATGGCTTTTTGCACAGGATATCTGTGGGTACATACGGTGCCTGAACCTGCATCATTTTAACTAAGGAATTCTGCAACTTCTGGACATCAGCATTTCAGCTCATGCAATTGCTCCTTTTTTTCTTTTTAGCTGGGGAGTTGCTCAACTGACTTGGCATTTAGCCTCTTCAATCAGCACATTAATAGAGAACACCAAAGGATGGTGTTGCCTGGGATGAGTAGTTTTAGCAATCTGTGGAAAGTCATGTCAGACAAATTGCTGTATGAGCTCATCTGTCAGACGGTATTTTCAGCTGTTTGTTCAGCAGGTCACAAAGCAATTGGGAGCAGACCTTGTTCTCCTGCTACCCTGTCTTTCCAGTGCTATAGAGAAAGCACATAGCACAAGGGTCTGTGGAGCCACCAAAGGACATCACCTGATCAGGAGACATCTGTATCGCTAGATACTGTTGGAAGAAGAAAATGAATGTTATTTTCTTTGCCATATTAAGAAAAGTTTTGAAAATCCAGGAAGCCATTTATGTACCTAAACTGGAGTGAAAATAAGTGCATGATTTTCATACTCAAGGCTTTCATCTGTTCACATCTTCCTGTCTAGATTTGCATTCTACTCCAAGATAATCACTGCTGTGTCAAAGGCCAGTACAAAGACTCCTTAGTATTTAGACTTCCTAGTCCAGGTGCTCCAGGAGCTCAGTGATCTATAACACCTCCAGCACCTCCTCTGAGCCACCAGGCTCTCCCTGTCTGTGTGGGAAGGTCAGGGGTGAGGGGGGTGTGCAATGGCACTGCTGCCGCATTGCGTTCCAGAGAGATTTTGCACCTCACTGGCTCCTGCTGCAGCCTGCCCTGCTGAGGTAAATGTGAACTGACACAGCAGAGGTCTAAATCAACATCCCCCTCATTAAACAAAATACAGCCTAATCCTGCTTTTGTTCTTGATATCAGAAAAAACAGAAGAAAGTATCTATGTTAATATTAATGACCAGCCTGCAATTTTCCCTGCTGCTAATACACAGTGTCAGATCCACACACTGGGGAATCCAGGGATCAGTTCCTTTGGCATTCATCTGGCTCCTGTTCTGTCCTTACCCACGTTTATTAGCAGCGCATCATTGGAACTCGGCAGCAATCAACCCTCTTGGTAAAACAAGCTAGCCTGAGTACCAGGAGTTGTCTGGGTAATTAGTCTTGGCCATCATTTACTGTTTGTTGGGCTGTAAGGTGCATCAGACCACAGCAGTACAGGATAAGCCAAGGAGATCCTGCTGAGCCCTGTTCTCCCCTGTCTGGACACCATGTGCTCTCGACTTTATGGCAAATGTAGGTACATCCATGTCTTTAACATCTACCCAGGAAGCAGATTATCACTATTAGAAGAAAAATCAAGTTGAAGCATTAATCAGCATTATTTTCTTCTTAGAGCAGTTTGGAAATATTTGAAACAGTCCTTTCAGTAGGAAAAAACCCTATTTGATGAAAAATCAGTATTTTTCCCAAATGGTACAGTTTCCTGTGAGAGGAAAGCTCTGCATTCCAGCCCACTTTAATCCTTTCCTTATTTCTGTGTTATAACTAAGAGACTCTCCCTTTCTTATTGCCTCCTTTGTCACGAAGAGCTTGTATGTCCTCTTCAGAAAAATCTCTTTGTTATTCCCTGTATATTTCTAAGTCCCATTACATATCCCTTCCACAAACCTGTTCCAGCTGCATCCCAGCCCTGGCCTCTAGCTTTATATTCAGAAGCTGTTATACAAGAACCACCAGCTGACACATCTCTGGCCCCCTCCCCCAACAGCAAGTACTTGTTTGCTAGACTGATAAAAATTGGCTTTTTTAAAAGAGGGATGGAAAACATCAGTTTTACGTACGAATGTTATGTGTTCAGGTGTCCCAGTGCATAGAGAAAGGTTTGCTGGGGAGCCCTCAGAGTCTTTTCTGTTGGCACCAAAATTTCATTCTTTCTACAGTTTCAAAACATCCCTCCCAAAGCAAAATAAATATATTCTGAAAATGGACTAGTGAATATGCAGAAAGAGTGCTTAACCAAGCTGCTACAGGTCCATAGCCAATTCATTAAAGTTACTGCTGCTACAGCAACTGAGGGATAGTTCATGTTATGAAGTTTACAGCTCTGTAGAGAAGTTTTCTTTTGGTTTTTCATCTTTGACAATCTTCAGCAAGCAACTGATAGAGTGACTAGTGACCAGTCAGCATTAAGAAAATAATAGCCTTATAAATTTTTATAAGACCCCTAATACCAGTATTTCAGGACTTCACCACAGTAGCATACTGCCATAAGTTTTAGCAGGTAAAACCCCTCCAGTTTGGTAGTGAAACCAGCAGACAGCTTTTACTGTGGTATTTGGGCTACAAATAGCAGGATGCCACACAGATATTTTTGCCAGATGTCCAAGCAAGCTGAATAAATAATTTTTTTTACTTTGACTGTAACCACTAGGTTTCAGGCAATTTGGTGGCAAGTAACAGGCACTTATTCAACAGGGCTCAGCAAGGAAGTGGAGGGTGAGGTTTGCTTTTCAGTCCACCAGATTCTTGAAAGGTATCCCCAGGGATACCTGTGCACACATACCCATACACATCCAGTGTCTTCACCTACACAGACAACTACATCCTACACAAAGCTAGTTTGAACACCTCAGTGTTTTGAGACATCACAGTCTCAAAGTCACAGCAAGCAAGTATTTGATACTCTCCCAGACAGAAGACTGCAAATACTGCTGAGTGATTAGCTGTATTAGGTTATCGAGGCTCTTACTCAGGAACAGCTCATTGCATAGGCACAGCTGACTAAAGAAGGAAAACATTTCAGCAAATGGACTTACCTATGTTGGTTTGCCCAATGCTTTTGATAATTGTTGGCTGGCTTCCCCTGCAAAAGATTCTGGAGCTTTATCCTTACCTATATTTGTGTTAACAATGAACTTAGACATCTTTGGATCACAAGCAGCTTTTTTTTTCAGATCATCTTGTTCTCAGCTTTATTTCTAACTCACCTGCAGGCTGGCTCAGCCCACTGTGCCAGTAAGCACCTCAGGAGCCTCTAAGTAGTCAGTGATACCTTCAGCAGGTACATTGAGAGGGATGGAGTGTCTCAGGAGAGGTGAGGCTGAATGTGCCATCTGCAGACTGCTAACACAGACAGCCAGTGCACTGCTCTGGGAGGGAACCTGGCCTTTGCACTCTGGAAACCAAAGCATCCAAAATGACATTTCATATTTGGATACAGCCCCATCGTGAAACCAGTGAAAAAGCAAATGTTTCAGAGACTGAGTCTAGGTTGTAATGCACCTCTTCATGCAAGTATAGTAATTATTTTTAAAAACTGGATGGATGATTCAGTTGTGAGGTCTGAAACTCTCTCTGTGGAATTGACCATAACACAAAAACCCCAGTGACACATGTTGTGCAGACCTTTCCTGAACCATGACTAAGGCATGACAAAGATGCCTTAAAATTAGGGTCTTGATTTTCCACTGTGGTGAGCACTGGATTTTGCATGCTCAGAGGAGGTTTGTTTTCAACTTGCTCCTTTGTTGTGCAAATAGTTCCATAACAGTCATAACTCCTGAGAGATAGGAAATCCACAGGCTTTCTGATGTGAGCAGCTTTTATCCAGAGTAGAGGGAGTGTGTGGCAAGGCTGGGATCAGTTCTCAATGCTGCCTAGAAGAGCCTTACATGAGAGAAGTGATTTAGAGGAATCATACAGCATTTGTAGGAGGTGTTCACAGTGGGATGTGTGGGGAAAGCAGGTTGAAAATGTTGATGGGGATAAAATAAATGGTTTGATGATGTCTCCATGTTTAATGTGATGGGTGTCTTTATGCCCAGTAGTTTCTGAGTTAAGACCTTTTCTACTCACTCCATTTTCTTCAGGCAGCAGAAAAGAGGGAGATCTTCCTGTGGCTTGCACTAAGTGCTCGTATTGAATGGTGTAATTGAAGCAAATACTTTTAAATGTTGAAAACTTCTGTATGAACATGCTGAAGCTGATTGTGTTCAAGGTCAGGTTGACTGGGCCCTGACCCCTAAATGGTGGCATCCCTGCCCAAGGCAGAGGGGTGGAACTAGATGATTTTTGAAGTCCCTTCCAACCCAATCCATTCTATGACTGTGTGGTGCATGTTCATTTTAAGTTAGTTCCTTCACTGTAGTGCCCTTGCTGTAAAAAGTCAGCAAATAAAAACCCAGGACATGAAATTACTGTGTTGATGTTCATTCACCCCCACGTTTGTGGATTGTGTTTCCTGTATACATGCTGAAAACAATAAAAAACCCTAAAAAACCCCAGGAGAAAACATCTAGTTTACAAAAAGCCTTTTCAGGGTATGTTTCCTAAGCCAAAGTGTTTAAAACAAACCCAAGTGACACCTCCATCTGTAAGGAGAGGAGCTGTAGTTTGTAATATTGATTCATTTTTTCTTCAGTGGTTAGAGGAAAGCAGGTGGCATGATCCAAAGTGTTTA
Source organism: Chaetops frenatus (assembly GCA_013400775.1). Taxonomy (NCBI): domain Eukaryota; kingdom Metazoa; phylum Chordata; class Aves; order Passeriformes; family Picathartidae; genus Chaetops; species Chaetops frenatus. The sequence goes on along the minus strand of VZTR01002642.1, from coordinate 256,918 downwards.
GTTACAAGTCATCCTATACTTGTTATTGGTCACTTGGAAAAACTTAGACTATTTCCAATGAACTTCACAACATATTTTTACTGCTGGGTACAATAATCAGCCGTTATTCCCAGCTTGCTTACATAACAAGAAAAACATTTCCAAAACAAACTCTTTCTTCTGTGAAAACATTTGATGCAATTCCCAGAAGCTGATGCACCAGGTTGGAAATCAGTTCCTTAGACACCAGAGATGCTCTCCAGAGTCTGCTTTATTTTATAGCAGCCATTTAACTTCTTTTGCATGCAAGAATATCTCGGTTTGGCAGGTCCTTCTCCCTGCCTAGAGTTACGAGGATGTTTTCCACTGAGATTTCCATTACATCTCCAGGATTGTTGCACAGAAAATTTCACTTTCAGTATTTTTTTCTGTTATCATGCTGAAACCTGTTTTCTGAATTTGAGGTCTTAAGTTTTCAGTCTGTATCTACTTGGTTCACCCTGAACCATGTATTTAGCTTTTCCTCTGTGTGCCTGTCAGCCAAATACTTTGGACTTCTGTGTTTCCCCAGCCTCATGAGTGTTGGTCATAGAGCCTTCTCAATCATTCTCTACCTTGGTTGGTCTTCTTAAATTATTTCACTTGGTCTTTTGTGTTTCTGTTAATCTTCTCTGAGCTGTTTGCCAGCAGGTTCCTGCTTATGAGGTACTTAGTGTTATTCTAGCATAATGAGTTTCATATCTATCTTGAAAAAGAAAAAAAATGAGACAGAAAAGCTTGCAGTCTGTTTTTAATGTTTCCTTTTTAGTTCTATTGCAACATTGTTTCCTGTCTTTTCTAAGAGATGCAAATTTCTTCTCTGAACATTCAGAGTTTGGTGCAAGACAACTGTTCCTTAGGAAAGTTATTTTCAGTGACAGAAGCTCCTTTTTTCCCAAAGTTCAGCTTGTTGAATTCTGCTTTTATTTCCATGATTGACTTTCCCTTGGTCTCAGGAAGATACAGGTAGATGAAAATTGCTGATAAAGCAAGGATTCCCAAAAAGATAAGGAAGCAAAAGGGTCCAAGGTTATCCTGCAAGCAGAAATGTGAGGCATTGTAAGGAAAATAAGAAACTCATTTCTACTTCCCTGCCCTTTAATGCAAGTCTGTGTCTTAGAAGTTCAAATTCAAAGGTGTGCTCAATATACAATCCAGGACAGGTATCAAAGCAGGAGTTTCCACTGGCCATGTTTGACCTGAGTCCAATAGCTGCTCCTCTGACAGGCCTGGGGAATTTCTGGGCAGGTTTGGTATTTGAACAGAGCACTAAGCTTTGCATTCATTGCAATTTGTTGCTATTGTTTTGTCCCATGTCAGCATTCAGAAATAGATTAGCCTGGAAAGAGGGATCCTGTTAGAGTCACTTACAACAATTACTGGAAAAATCATCCCAAGTATGAACAGTCCCATCCAGTTGATGCAGCCAACAATCAGAAAGGCTGATGGTCTGTATGACTGGCTGAAAATTTCAACCATCACAGATATGGTGGCTCCAGCTGAAAAGGCAAAGCCAAACACACACCAGGTTAATTTGTTTCCTTGCTTCTGCTGCAATTCCTCCCAATGGCAGTGGCAGAGATGACAGACAGGCAGAATAGGTGGGCTGTTAATAGGTGGCCTCTGCTATGAGGGTGGAAGACCTTGATTCCAGAAATGGAATACAGCAGTTAATTTAGGTTCCTCTTGTACGTACTGGAATCATTTTTCTGGTATGAGTGGATCCATATTGCCCTGGTAGTTGTTACTGGTGCAGTGATTTATAAAACCAGCTTCCTTTTTGGCTCCTATGGCCACTTCCACCTGAAGCATTTTGGTAGGTGTAAGTTATTGAAGATGATTACTATAACATACCTGGCAATGTCTAGAATACTGTTTTTAGCTGAGTAATTTGGAAATTATTTTGATATTTCTATTCACACCTTCTGGAGAAGATGATACTGTGTTTTAAATTATTTTGATCAGGTGATCAGCAATAAAATTTGAGGTGTCTTTATCCTTTTCCTGTCTCCCACTTGTATGTGTCTGCCCTTCCCTCCTTAATTTCCAGAACTTTTTAGCAAGGCACTAGTCTGTTCTTCCTCTGTCAGTTGTGTTGCCAACTAATACAGTACAAAATTTCCTCCCAGCATAACCACTGATGTACTCACATGGTCCAATTCCATAGAAGACAACGAACAGAAAGATCAAGATAACACTGAAGTAATGCATCCAGAAAAACTGATGCTAAAAGTGAGAAACCAGTGATATCAAACCATTAGAGACAAAACAGAATAGCAGGGCTTTGTATTTCCTGCCACTGGACCAAGTTTTTATACATATCCTGCATGTTAAGAGCAGCAAGGTGGGCTGGGGAAGTGGCCAGAAGGCTGCTGCCCTCCTACCTGCAGTGACAGGGTCATGGTGAGCAGTGCTAGCACAGAACACATCAGTGAGTATCCACCCCAGAGCAGCACCTTCCTCCCAAACCTGTCTATGAGGGTGCTCTGGAAAGCAGAAAACATGGATCATAAAACCCAGTTCTCAAAGGTGACAATTTCTCTTCTTTCCATGTGTTCTTTGCAAAAGACTTGTCTAAATAATAACCATAAATCAATGTCATTTTAGAGTCTCTTAGTTCCTGATGAATTGGATTAGTTTCTTCAAAACTAATTCATTATTAATTAAGCTGTGTTTATTAGTCAATCCTAGGCTGTTATTAGACAGTTGCCTCCCTTGCATTCTGGCATATGTCAGATTGTGCACACATACATACATCTATTCCAGAACATCAGAAAATTATTATTTTGCAGAAAAATAAGTGAGCCTGAAGACATACACTCATGCAAATAATTGGGGAAAAATTTTTTTGTATCCTGCATGTGGTTTTGCAGAAGCAGGAAGATGTGGCTTAGGTTATGCAAAATTTCCCTGAGCCCAGTTAAGAGAAAGGAAAAGCACAGTTGTTGACCATATTAAATTTTTCCTTCAAACTCAAATCTGAAAAGACTTACACACAGTATAGAGGATAAGCACTCACACAGCCCAACTCCCAGGGACACGTATGGGATAAGGTATTCTTCAAACTTTGCTGTGTGGAATACTTCAAAAGAATAGAAGTAGATCTGAAAAATGCAAAGAGGAAACGAACCTGTGAAAAAAAGTGTTGCATTTGAGATACAATTCTGAGCTGGTTTAACAACCCTGACTTTGAGGGGTTTGTAATGCTGCCTAGCATTTTCTCTTGTTCTGGGGATAAAGAGAACACTCAACTGCATTGATCCCACAGAGCTGCAATGTGGTCATGACAGTCATCAAAATGTAAAGCTGCCAGCGCAGAGATCGCTCTTTTATTACTTCAAGGACACGCAGGGTTTTTGTGCTCGCCATTGCACCCCTCTCCTTCATAATGTCATCAATTTCTGCTTGGTGGTCTCCTTCCCCCCAGAGCTTCCTGATGGCTGTAAGGGAGAAAGGGGGAAGTGGGTTATTCTAGCAGGATAGCTTCATCAGGAGTGGTTGCATTAAACCCTTTAGTCTGCCTGTCCATTGGAGCAGGTGCTGGTGCTGGTGCTGCTTCTGCCATCTGCTTGCTGCAGGGGCAGTGGGCAATTTGAAGGATTTTGTGCCTCTGGTTGTCAGTATAGCACAGCTTTCTAACGTAGAGTTTACTTAACTGTAAACAAAGTAAACATTGAAGTACATTTTATTTAACAATCCAAAAAAGGACAGCTGCCTGAACCATTTCCTTTCAAGAAATAAAGCAGTGCCCACCGAGGTGGGAGATGTCAGACATGCTGATCCACATCTGCGTTTCTTGCCTTCAAGGCCTGAGTGAGGCTGAGTGAGGCCCAGGTTCATGCAGACATATGGCCATGGGTAGCTCAGCTGCAGTATGTGAGAGTGCCTGTGCTCCATGGCCCTGCCCTGTGCAGCACAGACGCCTCTCACTGTGACAGAGAACGTGAAGGGAAGTACGTGAGGAAAGCAGACACTCTACCTTTCCTGCAGGCTTCCTCATTACCCTTCTGTATCAGGAGGTAGGATGGTGAATCAGGGAAAAATGGGAGGGTAACCAGTTGAACCAATGCTGAAAGTCCACTAGATGCTAACAACCATGGCCACAAAGCTTCGCTTCCTAAAATCTCCCTGGAAAGTGTATGTGAAACAAAATTATGCTGAAACAATGTTAGGAATGTTTAGGAAGTTTTTCTGAGTGATACAGATTGCTCAGATTCCATTCAAGAGTGCACTGGAGCTAACCCCTGAATTTTAATTCAGCAATTTTCACAAAGTTGGTTATTTTTATTTCTGACAATTTGTTTTAAAGGAATTATTTGATATTTTGAAAATCTTTCTGTATATCATTGGAACCCAATATAATGTCTAGAGAGCTGATGAGACTCATTTGACCAGTGGTTGGCCACAAGACCAAAACACCTGGCTAAGACTTTTCATGTAAGTACAATGAATTTTGAAGGGGAAGTCTCCTAGTAGAAAGAGTGTGGAAATAAAAAGAAATCAGATTACGAGTAAATAATTTTCTGGCTTCCGTATTTAAAACTTTATTTCCCTCAAATATGATCAATATTTTTCTTCTGGCATAAGATAAGGCATGTTTTGGGAAGGAGGAGAGTGTTTCTCAGCCACTGACTCGGTGAGAGGGTAAAGTTATAAAAACATTTCTACTTTTAGTGTAACCTGATAGAAAAATCAGAGAATTTACCGTAGTCCAACAACCTGTCCTGTGAGTTTTCCCAGGGTCAGAAAAACAGCAACAGTGGAGTTGGTAAACCCACGCAACTTCTTGGGTGAAATCTCTCCTACATACTGAGGGTGTATATTGAGAGAAAAACCTTGAACATACAACAGGACAAATATCAGTTAAAATTAGAAAAGCTTAACTTTTTGACCACCCTCTCTTGATATTGTTTCCATTCTCTCTGGTATTTAGATTACAATTTCTTGCAAAAGAGATAATACCATTCACTTTTATTGAGTGCCTGGTATATTTGCTTTAAAAACTCTTCAAGAATGGCTGTGGAGACAAACCCAGGACAGGAAGTGAGGGCTCTGCAGGCCTTGCAGGCCATGGTGACACACCTGAACCAATGCCACAGAGAAAGGGCTCTGCAGGCCTTGCAGGCCATGGTGACACACCTGAACCAATGCCATAGAGAAAGGGCTCTGCAGGCCTTGCAGGCCTTGCAGGCCATGGTGACACACCTGAACCAATGCCACAGAGAAAGGGCTCTGCAGGCCTTGCAGGCCATGGTGACACACCGGAACCAATGCCAGGCTCTGCGGGCNCCTGAACCAATGCCACAGAGAAAGGGCTCTGCAGGCCTTGCAGGCCTTGCAGGCCATGGTGACATACCTGAACCAATGCCATAGAGAAAGCGCCCAACCAGAATCATCTCAAAGGATTTGGATGTTTTACTGAGGGCCATGAAAAGTGCAGCTACCAACATAATCAGGTTGGTGAATATTTGGCACTTCTTCCTGGAAAAAAAAAAAAAGGACCTTGAGAATTTAGTGTGGAATGAGAACCTCTTGTACTCTTTTAACTACTCTTGCTGTGACAGGAAGCATGGTAAACCCATTCCTACTGCTTTGAGGAATGGCTGAAATGATTTCAACTTAGGATAGTCAAAATGGTTCTTTAAAATTTTAGGGTCCTTTAGGTTTGAATTAATAAAATTTTTTAGGTTAGAATTTAAACAGTTGGAACCCTTTGTCAGCATTTCCACAGTACCAGTAGGGAAAAAGATTGAAGGACTGGCCTGGTTTGTCACCAAGATTTTTAAATGGCTGTAAGTCTTCATAAAATGTCAGGTTGCTCCCCAAAAATACTCATACTAAAGACACTCTTGGCTTAATGGTTGATCTGAGATGGCAGACAGAGTTTTTTAGAGGCATATTTCATTTTGAAAGTCACTCTGAGGACCGTGGGCTGGTGTGCTCACCACCCTGGTGTCTCAGCTCCAAGTCTTTTGCATTCAGATGTTTTGCTGTGACACTTGTTAGACAGGAGCCCTCTTGTACACATTAAGGATTCACAGATACTCTGTGTTTAGGCTGTCATTTAGCAATTAGGCTACCACGTGTTAAATAACCCATGGGAGGAGTGCATGGTCTTGTTTCCAGTCTTGGGAGGCTCTGTGTATGTGGGATGAGGCAGTGTCCCACAAGAAATTTCTTGGGGGCACTTACCTGTTAGGAAAGAATACAATTGCAGGCAGGCTAAGATGGTTTGTTGAGACCCAAATGAGGGGCCTCTGGATCAGTGTGTTGTGGAGCACATCTTTAAGTGGGTCACACCAAGAAGATTTGTTTGCCAATTTCTCTGTAAATGAAATTAGTGGTGTTACACACAAGGCACCGAGAACAGACCAGACTGGTGAGGAATCCTTCCTTCATCCAGTGGGAAAGATAGTTTGGAACTGACTTTCAGTAAAATGGATTGCCAAGAACAGAGATGCCTCTTGGACATCAGTTTTGGTGCTGATTATATTTTTACGGTGATATTACAGGCAATTTATTTTTTTCTCCCCTCTCCATGTTTTCACTAGAGTAGATCTGAATATTTCATGTAATGTCACCACCCCAAAATGAGTGTATTTAAATGGAAATCTGACTCTTCTTTGTCACATAAGGATATTTTCCAGGTGTTTGAGTAACTGTATATAATGTGTTACAACAGAAGACACATAGCTCCTTTGTTGGAATTTGTAAAGCTTGGGAGATCTTTATGAGAGTGAGAGGGGACCTTGAAGAGAATGGGATCCTATGCCACTACTCCCAGAGTCACTGATCCAGTGATGTGATGGTGACTGCAGCCCTTACAGAACAGGGCAGATAAACAGGACAGAAGGCTGCTTCAAAAAACTCAATGTGCCAGGAAGCCAAATCAATATTCTTCAACAGGGCTCCCTCAACCAAAAAGAAGGGATTTATTTGTCCACCTTGGCATTTTCCTGTACTTTCTGACTGCTGAGCTCTTACATGAAGCACTTACTTCCTGTATTTTGTAGTCAGGTAGCCACAGCAGAGGCTTCCCAGGAATCCTCCTATCCCATAAACAGACACAATGAAGGACCACAGCAACATGACTGTCTCAGGATGGAGGGGAGAGCCATGTCGATCTATCCAGGTTTCATTAATAAACTTCCTGATGTGCTGAAAAATAAAACAAGCTTTGGTTGGATAATGGGTATAAGATCCCTTCACATTTGGCTGTTGTACTTCAGATCAAGCCCGTGATTCTAATACTAGGCTTAATTTGAGACTTTCTTAGTAAAACAAATTCATTGAGATCACACTGCAAATTCTTCAAGTCTGTATCAGTCAGGAAGCTTCCTGGCAAACATGCTGAGAGCTCATTTTGTGCCCTCCTTCAGAGGTTTGTACAGTACATGGCAAGAGCTTATTTAAAACAGAAAATGCTATCCAGTTCTCTAAAGGAGGAAAAGATCTCTACATATGTGATGTTAACTTTAGCCAAAGAAAAGACCTAGACATACCAGCTGAATGCTCAGTAAATTTGGGATTTATAGAAGAACAGAGGGCTCAGGCTCTCATCTTTGGTTTTCAGCCTTAGAGAGATGGCTGCTTACCACAGAAGGATAGTTGATGACAGAAATATGGAATCCATATGGGAAACTACCACCAATTCCCAGCACTAAGATCATTTGAAGTANTCACTGATCCAGTGATGTGATGGTGACTGCAGCCCTTACAGAACAGGGCAGATAAACAGGACAGAAGGCTGCTTCAAAAAACTCAATGTGCCAGGAAGCCAAATCAATATTCTTCAACAGGGCTCCCTCAACCAAAAAGAAGGGATTTATTTGTCCACCTTGGCATTTTCCTGTACTTTCTGACTGCTGAGCTCTTACATGAAGCACTTACTTCCTGTATTTTGTAGTCAGGTAGCCACAGCAGAGGCTTCCCAGGAATCCTCCTATCCCATAAACAGACACAATGAAGGACCACAGCAACATGACTGTCTCAGGATGGAGGGGAGAGCCATGTCGATCTATCCAGGTTTCATTAATAAACTTCCTGATGTGCTGAAAAATAAAACAAGCTTTGGTTGGATAATGGGTATAAGATCCCTTCACATTTGGCTGTTGTACTTCAGATCAAGCCTGTGATTCTAATATTAGGCTTATTTTTCTTAGTAAAGCAAATTCATTGAGATCACACTGCAAATTCTTCAAGTCTGTATCAGTCAGGAAGCTTCCTGGCAAACATGCTGAGAGCTCATTTTGTGCCCTCCTTCAGAGGTTTGTACAGTACATGGCAAGAGCTTATTTAAAACAGAAAATGCTATCCAGTTCTCTAAAGGAGGAAAAGATCTCTACATATGTGATGTTAACTTTAGCCAAAGAAAAGACCTAGACATACCAGCTGAATGCTCAGTAAATTTGGGATTTATAGAAGAACAGAGGGCTCAGGCTCTCATCTTTGGTTTTCAGCCTTAGAGAGATGGCTGCTTACCACAGAAGGATAGTTGATGACAGAAATATGGAATCCATATGGGAAACTACCACCAATTCCCAGCACTAAGATCATTTGAAGTAGTCCCCGGAACTGAACCTGCAAAGAAAAAATAAAATGCTCCACCACCTTCTCACTACTCTAGTTTTGTGGAAGGCCAGAGACTTTGTAGCCACACTGGTCCTTCCTCTTTTGTCCACTTCAGATCCTTTTGAATTGAAACATTTTTCAGAATCTCTCTAATGTGCTGCCAAAGCACGACCATCAGGCACAGTGCAGCAGCAAACACCATGCTGGTGTAAGGGTGATAATCCATCACTCTGCTTGCAAGAAGGAAAAGAGGTTTGAAAAGGTGTTCCCAACAGTACAACTCTCACTGTATGCCTGCAGCATCTGACAGGTTGGCTGGATAAAGGTGTCAGTCCTGGATGTGGGGAAGAGGAAATCATTTTCCTTGTCTTCAATGGACAGCAACCAATGTACACCAAACCATAACATATGATGATACATATCATTTCTTCTCTTTTTAAGCTTATGGCAACTCTTGATGGAATATATTAATTACCTTTTGATGAAGTGAAGAGAGTAATTTATTTAAAAGTTTATGTCATGATTTCTAAGCCTTTTGCTGTACCATTAATATATTCATTATTTTGGGAAGTAATCAGAGTGCTTAGTATTTAGTATCATTTCCAGTAATTTACCAGACAAAGCAAAGTATCGTAGTCAGTGGTGGAAGAGCTAGAGCTGCTGTTAGATTTTAATTAAATTAAATTAAATTTAGTTTCATTTCATTTCATTTCATTTCATTTCATTTCATTTCATTTCATTTCATTTCATTTCATTTCACTTTATCTTGTTTCATAGAAAAGATGATGCTATATGATCTTCATGGCCCCAGGTCCCATTGCTCTTTGTGATGTTTAAACACAGAAAGGGAAGATGGTCTCTGTAACAAAGGAATTTAAAGTCTTTAAAGAACCTGAGTCTCTAGGATTATTTTATCTTTGTCTTTTGTAAGTCAGAGGCCTGAGGAGATGTGAGCAGGTACTCACCAGGTTGGAGAAGAAGGCAGCCATCTCCTATGAAAGACCCAGTGCCTGCTGCTCACTGGCTGGTACCTGCCAAAGGAACCAAATGCTCACATTATACAACAGCAGTGTCAGTGGACTAGTCCCATGTTACTGAAGTTAAATTTTACTTCAGAGGTTTTTGAGTTAATTACACATATTTCAGCTGTTGTACAAAGTTTAGGATTGTTGGATTAAATATTTCAACCAATGGTTACGTCTGGCCCAAGTAAACAGGATGGTGACTCTTGCAGGGAAGCTGAATACTTCATGAACTCTGTCTTCTGCTAGGGGGACAGGGGACTGAGAAAGCAATTTTAAACAGGATTCCTATCATCATAACCTGCTGAGTTTCCTGTGTAAGTGAGAAGTTTAGAGACAGAGGTCTCTGTTGGGAATCTTGGATGGGGCTTGGACACTGAACCCCAGGACTTTGACATGTAATAGGAAAGAGTTGTCCTCTCTCCAAGTGATGGCAACTGGAGCACATCATAACTTAATCATTACTGGAAAGAACTGAACTACTCCATGATTTTGAAATGGGGTGTGATCTTAACAATTCTACAATGGCACACCAGGCTTGACCAGCCAAGTATTTAGTTGATGATTTTTTCCTTGCTAGTAGAGAGAAAGATTCATCACACACAGTTTTGTCTGGCATTTGCACTAGTCACTGTACCTATTTCTGTGTCTGCAATGAAAAATAAGGTTGTTTTGAAACTGTTTTGTAACCTGGATTGATGTCTGTTTCTTCTGAGAGAAAATTCTCAGGCTTTAACTTCAGTTGTTTCACAGCTAAAAGGGTCTTAAATGTATTCAGCTGGTAAATGGCTTCGTTATCACTTGTGATTTACACTTCAGTTCAAGGAGGGGAGGAAGAAATCATAAAGGGCTTTGCTGGTGCAAGAAGTCATATTTACTAGAAAATATTTAGTATGCAAAACATATTCCTGGATTCTCCAGCTAATGTCTGAAATGTAGCGTAAAGCACTGCCCAACCATTTCTCCTGCCACTTTCAGGCCCCATCATGTCCCTTTGATGCTTAAGAATTAATTTCCTTTTCTGTAAAGTTATAAAAAAGTTGAAACAACACGATGTGCATCTGACAAGGGATGAAATTCCATGTTATCTGCTGGTATCTGCCTTGCTCAGATGATATGGGGGACGGGACACAAACAGGCATGTAGATTTCAGCATGGGGCACTCCTCAAATGCAGCCTGTTGCATATATTTCCTAATGTTTTACTTTACCCACTTCTACTTAGTGTATTTATGTCTATTGGAACTTACACTTTTTGCTGTTGGACTGTAATTTAGGATTCCTATTTTGAGTAGGTTGAATCTTCCTCTCATAAGTCCCTTCCTGTGTAAAGTCTTTTGCCTTTACAGTGATTAGTGACTGTACTGCTTGTGTGCTGTTATTGCTTAGACTGTTCTGAGGCCCCCTTTATTAGATGTGCAGTTCAACAATTAGTGCTAACAAGTAGTTAGCAGATATCTTACAGATATCCTTTACTCAGATTTGTTCTCAGGATAGGAAATCTCACAGCATCAGGTCATTCAGTTATTTATCTTGCAGTTTTACAGTCATGTGTAACACATATATCGAAAGTTGTGCTAAGCCTAACTTAACACAAATCCTTATTTTTTGTGTTCAGCTGACAGAAGTTCCCATATACATTTAAAAAGTTTTTATATCTGCCTCAATTAGTGTTTGAGACATATCTCCCCTATCAGCTGATGTCTCTGGAAGAAAATGTCCACACAGTGTTGCTGGAAGTTCCTCTTTGTCCCTGCCCCCTCCCACGTATATTTGAACCATACCTTTTGCTGTTTCATCCCTTGACCACCCTGTCCCCACAGCACAGCTCTTGCTCCACTGAGCACAGGCCAAGGTTGACCTGTGCTCCACATGGCTGTTCCACTTCGTTGTCACAGCAATGTTCCATAGGGCATAGTTGCCTTCCTGGGGAGGGTCCTGTGGGGAAGGCTTCCCTAAAGAACACCTAATGGATAACTGAGATCAGAGAAGTGGCTCACTAGAGAGTCTGTCAGCAATGCTACACAATGCCACTCTGCTCTCGTTTCCAAAGACTTCAGGGAGTGGTGTAACAGAACGGTGTTTTCAGAATGACTGGCAGGGAGGAGAGAATTTTATTTTGCCAGATGTTGGTATTTCCTTTCTATATTGGTAGCTGTCTCCAGATGACTGGTAGTTTTTAATCATATCACATGTATATGGAACACTACAAAATTAATGAGTTTTCTGACTTTAGGACACTTCATATTTTGTAGATATGTAGTTCTATTTATGTAGTTAGATTTAGTGAGATGTCTGAAGTGCCACTCAGTACTAAAGACAGGAATGATGAAAAACCCCAGTCATGGAAGGGTATGCAACAACTTTTTCTATTCAACTGCCCCTGAGGATATGATGTGGGGAAAGAAATGTTTTTGGAGGCCAGGAGTTTTATTACAAGGCAGTCTGCCATTTTTATTATGGTTACCATTTGCAATTAACAATAAGTAGCAGTTGAGATGAACAATTGAATTCTTATTTTGAATAAACTTATTTGACTTGAAGTAAATATGCCAGTCAAAGCAACAACAGAGGTAAAACCACTTATTTACTGTGCAAGTCTAGAGTTTGGACTTCAAATTGTATAGTGTTCATGTTCTTCCTCATAGTATTGCTTTCCTTCTACAACTGTGTGAGCCTCTCATTGACAGAGGGAAATGCAGAATATTAGACTTTTCTAAAGAAAAGAAAAGCCCCATTGGCCTGTATATTTCAAAAAAAGTTTGTGATGAAATCAGTTCCAGTCTGAGGCAGTTCTTCTGGGGTAAACACATTCCAGTTATCTGAAAGTCACACAAGGAAAGCAGCAGTTCAACTGCTGTGGGATTCACAGCCCTTGGGATATCTGTGGGAATCCTGCTCCTGGAGGAGGAGCTGCAGACTTGAGATGACAGCAGTGATGGGCAGGATAGCAGAGAGTATCTAAAATGACTGTAGGTGCTTGGGGTTTATGGTGACTGGATTCTATCCATCAGTCCTTTAGCTCTGTTGCTGCTGCAAGGCAATCTGACATGGTTGAAGTCTGTCAAACTAGACACTACACAAGGACAACATGGCACTGTGCATGGGAACCTGGCAAGGTTTAGTTATTCAGCTGAATCTAGAGAAACAAAGAATTTATCTCCTATTCCACTAAATTTTTTCTTTAATCTGTTATGGATTGAACACTAGCCAGAGATGGCAAGCCAAGAACTTCACTGTTCCCATTTCAGCGTTGTAAAAACACACTCAGAAATCATAGAGAGAGGATCACAGGTCTTTCCTTTCTCTGTGGTCAGCAGAGTGTTTGTAAATTCTTCATGTGCAGTTTCAGTGTGTATTAGTTGTTCTGTTAAGAAGAGATTCACATATCAGCACATTAAACCAAAATGCTCATGATTCACACGAGTCTATCTTGTTAATATCAGCCCTTATCCCTTTCCAGAGCTGCCCAGGGCGGAGTGCTTGAGAAAGAAGCTGGTTTGGCAAAATGGGAACCTTGTAAATGAGAGATAGGAAAGCTGACAGTCCATTTGGAATAACTTGTTAGTCAGGAAATGGCAAATGTCTTTTTTTCCCTACTTTTTTACAAAAACCTGATTCTCCCTTATTGCCAGTCAAAGCCTGGTGCAGAAGGTGTAATCCTCTGTGGCATGATTTGGAGTTGCTGGAATACACTTGTTTTTAAAGTTTAGCTTATTGAATTCTTCTGTGATTTCCATGATTGATTTCCCTTTTGTTTCTGGAAGGAACAGGTGGATAAGCATCCCTGAAGTGAAAAGTACCACCATAAAGATGAGGAAGCAGAAGTGCTTGAGTCTTTCCTGCAGGGAAAAGCACAGTGGGAAAGAGAGCAGGATGAGCCTATCTTTGCTTTAGTCACCTTCTTGGCACATTTTTTGTATTTGGGTCCCAAAGTATTCTGAATTCCATAAGGAACTCTTTCCATTTTGACCTTTGACAAATATTTCAGCCCGAATGAAGTATATTGGGCACATCAGGGTTGCAGAAGTGGACTTGGGAGAGCGGGTGCCAAGAGCACTCTAGCCTGGCACAGCCCTGTCCCCCCTGCTGCTCGTCCCGCCCCTGCCGTGGCTGTGCCCCGGGCAGTGCCCCGGGCAGTGCCCCGGGCACGGGCACTCACCACGATGAACGGGAAGGTGGTGCCGATCACAAACACTCCCAGCCAGTTCAGAACGGCGCTGATCACAAAGGCAGGAGGCCTGCAGGACAGCTTGAAAATTTCAACCCTGATGGAAACCGTGGCACCACCTGAAAGGAAAGAAGAATAAGAATTGTTACAGGTTGATGTGTTTGGTTTCAGAGTTTGGATTGAGTGTTATTGTTGCACAGTCAGCAAATAGATGCCACTATCATGGACTGGCAGGAGTACAAGAACTGTGATATTGAGCATGTTGCTCTTTTTTACAAAAGAAAATCTTCGTGGCATCTAATAAACTGCTAGACATTAGTTTATTAAAGTGGTAAAATACTCAAATTTTTGGGGAGATTCAAGAATTAAGTAGTTGACACTTGAGAAAGCCTGACATCCTCTCATGAAAGAAGATGTGTCAGGATGGAATGACAATTATTATTGCTAAAAAGAATTCCCAGTGTGATTCTGATAGACCAACAATGAGTGATCTTCCCAGACTATCTTCCTGGGCATTTCAGTTACGTTTTGAAGTCACAAGATTTCAACTGTTTTGAGTTAGAAAAATAATTCAACCCTGCCATATGGGAAGGCAAATATTAAAAAAAAAATATTAACCTTTATAAAATAAAATTTAATGAGTTGCAGGCAATAAATGCTAGGGAAAAAAAATACTCCGAAGTAGGTTCTCTGCACTGCTGTCTATGTGGGATAAAATGTAACATTATACAACACTGAATTTAAAAGAACCCTTGCTTTTCTTTTTCTTGCCTTTTTTCCCCCTAGCATTTAAAAAAAATCTTTTACCCATCTGCTTTTCCTCCATTTTGCTGTATTTTTCCAGTGTGTTCCTTTCCTCTTGTTAGCAAAACCCATTCCTGATGGTATTGGATTTTATGTCCAGTGAATAATTGGACCCACAATGTTAAATGATTATGTTAAATGAATTTATTTATGCTAAGTATTATGCAATATAATGCAGTATTTTGCTAACCCTATTAATAAGCTCACATAAATAAATTCCTTTATTTCTGTTGATTGGGAACTTACCTGGCCCAACAGCAAAGACAACTGAAAACAGGATAATGAGAGCAAGACTGAAGTATGGCATCCAGAAGTACCAGTCCTGGGGGAAAAAAACCCATAACAAACTTCTGGTTGAAAACTGTTGATAGCCCTAGGTGAGGAATGCTCCTTCTTTTCCAACACTGCCACCTCAAGAAAGAAAAATTCAGTGTGTGGGAACTGAGAGGTGTGAGTGCTTTACTCTGTGGATGGAGCAGTTGAGGTCTTTGTTAGGTGAGCAGTGACACAGGTCTGCTGCCAGGGCAGAACAGCTGCAAAATCTAGGAAGGCTTCAATTAAACAAAGTCTGAAGAGTACTTTTGCACCCTGTCCTTCTTTCTTTTTGACCTCATAGTGCTTCTTCTAATCCTTAGAGATATGAGAAGGACAAATCACATCTTTATTAATTTTTGTTAAGTTATAGATTTAGAGCTGGTACTGAAAAACAGTTTTTCTAGATCTTAGTCAAGGAGAAATGAGACTCTATGCTTTAGGAAAAAAAGATTTTTCTCTCCTATGTTTGAGAGCCTTCATGAGTGAAACAAAACCAGAAGTCTGCTGCCACCTTGCTTCCAGGTTAATTTTGCAGTGTATCTATAGAGTTGCTCTGGATGAGGACGGGTAACCCTTGTGATTTCCTTCTGAAAAAGCTACAGCAATGACACAGAGGTATCACTGAGAAGTGAACTGGGCTCCAATCTGTGAACAGGGAGTGTATTCCCACAATTATCTGCAGCAATTTCAAATTAACTGATGCAAAAGGTCTGAGGTTTTGCTGTTACTTGTTAAAAACAGCATGAATAGAAAGGGCCATTTTCCTAGGACTGTCTTGGGAGCTGTGCTGGCTGGTGTTTGGTGCTTGGTGTTTGCAGTCTGATGAAGGCAGGAACCAGCCTCCCAGTGATTTATATGCTCTTTGCTAAGGTCGTGGGTTCATGTTGAAAGGAAGGCAGGAGTACAAGAGACTGCTGGCTAAGAGAGACTTTAATCCTACATATAGACAAGCTTGGTCTAAGCCTCACTTTCCTTTCTCAGTAGCATAGTCCTCCCAGTGAGCTTTAGATGAGAGATAGAGTAGACAGAGAAATCTGCTGTGAGCAGAATTTTCTTACCTGCAGGGAGAGAGTCACAGTGATAGCAGCAAGCAGTGAACCCATGATCCAGTAGCCTCCTCTGAGGAGCACTTTCCTGCCCAGTCGCTCAATGATGGAGCTCTGAAGGTCAGAAATCACATGGGTGTCAGTGCTGCAGAGCAAGGTGTGTCCCACTCCCCAGTAATGTGACTTACACAGACCACAGCAGCTACGAGTTCAGAGAGCCCAATAGACAGGGTCATATAGGAGGCCATCTTTTCATCAAAGCCAGCTGCCTGCAGGACTTCAAAAGTATAAAAGTAAATCTGGAAAAAAAACCCCATAAAACAGTGAGAGAAGAAAATAATTGATTTCTTACCCAAACTTGCATGACACTAGATATTAGCTAATCAGGAAGCATGCAGGTCAGCTTTGGAAAGAGCTAGAATTCTGCATACTTTTTGGTCGTATTCACTTTATCAACAGAAAAAAATATTATAAAATATTATATAATTCATTAATTCATTTAATAAAAGATAAAATGCTGGGATAATTGTACCTCCAGCTACTATAATGCAATTAGGTTTGCAGAAGCCTGATTTAGGTGCTTTCAGAAACAGTCAGGTATATCTTGTTTTCAGAGACCATCTAAAAGAATCATTGTAGGATATTCCCAAGAAAGAAGACTGTGGGTAATGGAGTCATGAGAGGGTAAAGCAAACATATTTTTAAGTATCTCTGCTAGTGTTTGGAGATATGCTGAGGTGATAAAGGTTCCAGTTGAAGCTGTGTTAGATTCAGCTGTGTATTTCCTCTACAGATGCTGCTGCACTGTGATGTTTGAGGTAGGAGGGTCATGCAGGCAATTGGAAAGCTGTGCCTTCAGAAGGATCCCAGAAAAGCATTGCTGTGGGGAGGAGCAGAGCTGCAGAAGCTGCAGAACAGGGAGCATGCTTGTTATCTCTGAGGGCAGAGTGAGCAGACTGCCACCCCAACATCTCAGGGTGCTAAGAACCAGGGGAAAAACAGCAAGAGTTGCAGTGAGGAGTCACACAAAACCGATTTTGCCAGTAGAGGGTGGCTCATTCCCAAGAGTGAGTTCTGGAGCCCTGCAATGGCTCCCAAAGGTGGCTTTTCAAGGAGCCTGCCTACAGAGGCAGGGAACTGCAGCAAGGACCAAGAGCTGGGAAGGGGGATGTCACACAGAGAGCTCAGCTAAGCTTTGTGGCTGCTGCTGTCCTGTAGAAGGGCTGGCAGACAGCAAGGTTTGATATGAGAAGCCTGAGAAAAATGGAGGAAGCTCCTGTGAGCTGTGGTATCTTGGGACTTTAAGGGGGAAATCCACTCAACTGCATTGATGCCACATAGCTGAATTGTGGCGGTCAGAATAACTATCATGTACAGCTGCCAACGGAAAGCTGGTTCTTTCACTAGTTCCAGGACACTCAAGATCTTGGTGTTTTTCATTGTTGCCTTCTCTTTCATGATGTCATCAATCTCTGCTTGGTGTTGGCCTTCACCCCAAAGCTGCCTTATGGCTGTGAAGAAGGAGAGTGAGACCTGCCATGTTAATTCATCTCTGTTTGTCCCCTAAGAAGGTTTCTGAGTAGCTGATACAAGTGTTTGGCAGCCCAGTGTGCATGGGCTGGGGCTGTGCTGAGAGGCTGAAGTGTCTTACAGGGGGTTCCAGAGCCCTGATCCCCTCCTGCACAGTGGCACCTGCTGTGACAGAGGGGCCTGGTGGGATGAACAAGGGCTCCCTCCCTGCCCATGGGGCCACTTTTCTGCCTTCCTCCTTCTCTCAGGGTGTGAGCAGGGTACACAGCCAACAACCAGAGATAAGGGGTGCCCAGTGGAGCCCTGCAGTGCAGCTATTTGACATTTATCATTTAGCATCAGACTGACAGTGCAGGTGGTGTCAGACAAATGTGAAAGGTTTTGGAATACAGAGCTGGAGAGGGATGTAGTTTTGTGTTCTATGTGGGAATGACAGCAATAATGGTCTTAGTAAGTATTCACAGAGCCATGTTGGAAATGAGCAGGGAGAAACTGTGTCCTATTTATTTCTTTCCACGTGGGGAAAGCAAGCATCACAAAATGATTCTAAGTCAAGTGATGAACTGGAACCTGAAGCTCTCAATTACCTTTTTTGCAGCCTTCCTGGTCTCCTTTATGCATGAGGAGATACGGTGGGGACTCTGGGAAGAAGGGAAGTGTGAGCAGCTGGACCAGTGCTGGGAGTCCACAGGAGGCCATCAGCATGGGCCACAGTGACTGGCTGCCCAGCAGCTCCCTGGTGGGGAGAAAAGGGGGGTGTAAAGCAAAACATTCATTGCATTGGCTTTCAGGAGAGAAAGGAATGGATGGAGAAGCAGAGGGAGAAGCAAAAGGTAGAAGGGATCCAGAAATTAATTGTGTGGGTAATCAACTGCATTATACCTTTGTCCTGAAATTTGCCCTATGGCTTTTCCCAACGACCAAAAGAAAGAGGAAGTAGAGTTTGCAAATCCACGTAGCTTCCTAGGGGAAATTTCTCCAACATATTGGTGATGTAGAGGAACACAAAGACCTTGAGGTGAAGAGGGAATTATGGGAGAGAAGAAAGAAGACATCACCACTGGAAATAAAACTGAATGAAAATAATTAATCATTAAGGAATACAGCTGTCTCTGGCACATATCTCAACTCATATATGAGACTTTGCAGGATGAGATTTTTTAACTCTTTCTACAAAAGTATTGGTCCTCTTTGCAGAGTGCAGTTTCCTGATCTTAAGAAATGTACCATTTTTCCCTTTAAAGTATAGATGTAGCCTCATCATAAGATCTCCTGTGAGCCTTAGCAGTTTTAAAGGACACAGAGTATGAAAGTGCTGAACAACTTAACACTTTTTAGCAGTATTTAATATGCTTTTAGTTAGCCCACATACTCTCAGCCTTTTCTGACATAATAGTACTGAAGAGCTGTATGGTAGATTCATGGCAAATTATCACATACAGTGCTACAGTCAATGTTGATTTTTATGTGATTTATGTGGAAACATGAATATTTCTTTTCTGCTATCCAGCAATAATTTTTATTATTTCAGGCAGAGTTGATGTTTCCAGTTATTAACTCCAACATGCTGAATACTAGTCTGAGAACAGAGGTTTTTTCCTGATATGGTAGTCACAGCCCCTTTTACCTATGTAAAATGCAACATGTTCTTCTCTTGGCTGCATGAGATAGCAAAGCAATCTCTTTTGATTGCAATCTCTTTAACAAAAATCACGTTTTTGAATAAGGCATGATACAGATTCTAGAGCACAGCAAGGCCCCTGTGGGTAAGCTGTTCTCACATTACAACCATAGCTCTTAAACACACCTGTATGTCAGAGAAGCAATGTACAAAATCTGGCTATTTGAAAAATAGGCATTAAATTCTAAATTAACTCTTTAATAAGTTAAAATAGGCATCCCTGTGAAAATGCAAACAATAGAAAGGCAAGTTTCGTGCAGGGAAAAAAATACAAAAACTTACTGATACTAGCACAGGATGTTTTTACTGCCTGTAGTCCACTTGCCAGGAGGGATTTTGCTTTATTAAGCCCAGACCTTTGTACTAACCTCAAGGACTTACTACTTGGAATACTCCCCCCTATGAAAATACTAGCTTTAAACTGTACAATTTTCAGTACTGCTAGTCAAATTTAAGAAAATGTTATACATATTTTTCCTTCTGAAAAAACCCTTGTTTCATGTCACATCAAAACATTTCTGACATCTCTGAATATTCATATACCTGGCAAAGCTGAATTTCATTTGGCATCAGTGAAATCAGTAATGACTATGCTCTTTATTGCAGAGTGCTAAAAAAAAGAGAACATTTTCTTACAAGAAATCACTGACTTTAATATTTTGTTTTCTTATTATTTACTTGGTAAAAAAAAAGGTGTAAAATTTGGTGAGATCCTGCTGACCTGTGGGAGAAATCACTCACCTGCACTTACTCCACACATGAAGCGTCCAATTAGAATCATCTCAAAGGACTGGGCTATTTTACTGCAGCCCATGAGAGATGCTGCCACTATCATGAGCACGTTGTTGCACAAGAGACATTTCTTTCTGTAAGTGCAAGAAAATGAGAAGATTTTTTGTGACTCAGAGGGGAAATGGTACTTCATGCCATGCAGGAAATCTTGGCTGAAGTTGTCTTGATAGTTTTTTGAAAGTACTCCTATGTGATCCAGGACAGAATAAGCACTGGGTACTTTGGACTCGTGGTGTGCCTTGGCACATGGCTCTGCACCTGGGAGTTTGGGAACACTTCTGGGCTGTGTAGCAGAGAAAACTCTGAAAGCTTTTCTGCACTTAAACAACCACTGTAAAACAGTATTGCAGCACCAACAAGGATCTCAGTGCTTCTGCCTCTTGAGTGGCACTTTCAAGAAGCCATTCTGACTTCAGCCAGGCACTGCCTTTCCTCATTGTCCATTGAGATTAACCCAGTCTGAGTTACTGAGCCTGGATGACAGGCTGGCAGCACAGCTGATTAGTCCCTGCCACAGGACATGGGCAGGAAGCAGGAAAATCAGCTGACACCACAGCTAAGCTGCCTGTGCCACTGCCATGACTAAGTCTAAAAGTCTGTCTCATTTAAAACCTCCACTACTGTTTCCTCAAGCTAAGATTCAAGTGACAAATTGTCTTTAACATACATACTTGCCAAATTTGACAGTGAGGTATCTACTTCCTGAAGAACCCAAGAGACCTCCTATGCCAAAGATGGACACGGTGATGGACCACAGGAACAAGAGGTTGTCCTGTTGGATGGGATAACCATAGCGCTCCAGCCAAGTTTCATTGATGAAAGCCTTAACATGCTGAGACAGAAGGAAAACTTGCATTAACAATACCTGTGACAGCAGTGCAGGTATTTTATTCTATTTACAAAATTATTTTGTTTCTTCAGCCAAAGTCACTATTTCATATAAGCTTTAAAAGATTGTATTAGCTAACAGACATAGTATAATATTGTGCTATGCTCGTCCTGCCATTAGAAGTCCCATCTTTGGGTTTTTGATTCTTGAAATCTGAGGAACCAAGGCATTGACTGATACTAAAGAATAGTGTAAACAGGACTACAAAGTTCTGCAAACGACTTATGGGCCACATTACACAGTGCCAGTTCAGTGCAATTCCTAAATATTTTTCCACCCAGAACTTAGTGCTCTGAAAATAATGCTTTTCCCCTAAGGTGATGTCTACAAAATAAAGAGGTCTTCCCTCTAGACTTCAGTGCCCTTAATGGAAGTTTTACCTGTGATCAGTGGAGGGAAGCAGACATTTTCCTAGAGCATGGCTCACTTGTTCTATTTTTCTGTGGGGATGGATAACCATAAAAATATCAACAGAAACCACTGAAGTAGGCACATGTGCTGTAAGATTTTGGGGGGGACGGATGCCACCCTAGTCAGTGTGTTATCTCCTGAGGAACACTTCTATTAACAACAATTTGCAGATCTCTCTTTTCTTCTGTTTGCAACACTTTGACATGTTCTGCTTTTCATGATAGCATAGCAGAGCAAATGGAAAATAAGAGGAGAGTACTGTGGTTAAACCCTTGCTGAATGCCAGAGGAACATCCTCAGGCAGCAATGTAGACCCAGTGCTCTCATTTAGCTGGGTGCCTTGTGCATCTTTGCCTACCTGAGACATGTAGGTGATGGTAGAAATTTGGAAGCCAATTTGGAATGTACCACCAATCCCCAGGACAGTGATCATTCGAAAGAGCCCCTGGTACTGTACCTGCAGAAGTAGAACAAAATCCTCTTAAGGTTGTAGCCACATCAGACTGTTCTCACAAACGTTTCCTAGAAATTCATTCTCCAGAAACACCTCATTTGTCAAGGAGATTTTCAGGTAGGAATGTTCCCTCTGCTTGCCCTGGTGTGATATGTACATCCTCCTGTGATTTCCCTACATCCAGCTCAAGGAAGGACAACTTCCACAACATTCTGGTCAAGGCACCATGGCTGCTGGCATCCAGTCCTATTCCCTGCCTCTCAAAACTTCTGCCTGCCATGTCTTGCACTAAATAATTAGATGTATTTAACAAAACACTCTTTTTTTATCAGATAAGCAAAGCAAATTTTGTTTGTAGATAAGCAAATATTTTCCAGTCAATGAAAACATTTAAGACACATTAACATATTGATAAAAACATGACAAAAATGGATGGCAGAGCATATGAAGTGTCGTAATACCTCAAAATAGTGAGCAGAACCACTTCCAAAATGCTTGGCGTGAACAGGAGCCTTGTTCTTAGCAAGACACCAATTTTATTTCCTCTGAAACCCCAGTAGCACACAAGAATGTAACAGATGTAAACACCCCACCAAGAACTTACCAGGTTTGATAGGAAACCAGTCATCTCTGGCTGAGGGCTGGCTGTGCAACGTGTGATGTGTCTTTGGCATCACAGGTTTGTGGCTCTGTCTCCTGCCTGCTGGTACAGCAGTGGGCATTTGGCTTCAGGGATCAGAGTTAAATTTTTACTGTTTCATCTTCACTCACTTATATTTACTTTGACTGGCCAAAGTTAACACTGCCAGATTAAGTATTTCAGGAAATAATTACATCTAGTCTGGTGTCCAGGGGAAAAGTTTCAAAGCAGAGGAAATTTGCATCTGGGGACCAGTGAGGGTTTTGGGAAGGGAAACGAGAAAGAGTTCAGGCAAAACAATCCAAATAGTTTTCCAGGAACAGTAAAATGTTTTACTTCTATGATACAGACTGGTGTGTATATCTGCCATAATCTGCAGAAAGCAAAAAGCAGCTGGTACAAGGTTTAGGTACTGTTATTTATTAATAAGTAAAGAATGTGTGTTCTGTTTCTGATTCTTTGATTAAGTGAATATTTTAAGTAGAAGAAAAATAGGCAAATTTCAGAGCCTAATTTTGCTGCTCTGACCTTGTGAATCAGTTAGTGCTGAGGAGAGATATTTGTTGTCTGGTGTTTATGGGGATGTTTGTCAACCAGGTGTGGTGAGAAAGCAGCAAGAGACTAAGACTCATTAAATTAAATTTGTCAGAGAAGGTAAATATGCCCTGAGGATCTGGAATAGAACCACTGGAATCTTACTCCCTCAGGTTTCAGCTTTGACACAGAACAACTCCAAAATCAGTGTTGCAGGCATTGACAAATCACTTTTTATTCCCAGAGGCTCCTTTCTCATTGATGTAAAATTCAAACTGTAGCTCTACACTGGAGCCAGCACTTGGTGAAAAGAGGCTGGCTTGCCAGGGGCTTTCATATGTGGTTGATGCCCTGTGCTCTTCTCACCTTCAAAGGCTTTTCTCATTCTCCTCATGCCAGGGGAGTGTCCTTGTGGGGGCAAATGGGGCAATGGGGTTATACTGAGGCCCTCAGTAAATGCTCAAGCTCACCCTCAGGACTTGTACTTTCAATTTATAAAACACAGAGTGCAATTATTTACAGAGGGGTTCGCCACAAATCCTGTGAGTCTAAATAAATGAGGAAAAAAAAATGCATGTTAATATTAAAACCTTGGTTACTTATGTAATTTCAACTCTTGCCTGTATAACTGCATAGCAAATGCTGTTTATCCTGGCTGGCAATGGTGTTCAGAATGATTTGGCATTTTTTATATTTTCTCTTGAACACTGACGTTGTAACTACTTGCATATTTCTTGGCTGTTGTTTCAAAATATTAATGTTTCCTTTTCAACATGTATTTTATCTCAAAGTGTAGTGAGGAGGAGGGAGGCTATGTCATAAGGATTCACCCCTTGAAAATAATTACTGAGGACCTCAAAAAGCAGCAAATTCCACCAGCTCACAGTGAAAGTTCTCTTTCATTTTGAAGGGTTTCTGGTGATTCTGAGCTATGGTACTATTTCACCTTATCAGCAATTTTAGGAGAAATTCATTCTAGGAGCTTACTTCTTGGATTTTTGTCAAGTCAACAAAATTGATAATTTCTGTTGAAAATGTCATTTATATTCTTGAAAAAGCTGCTACACTAGGAGTTGTTCACGATGTCATGTTTAAAGAATTATTACCCAATTAAGGAGACCTTGTAATTTTTATTTTTTTTTTTTTAATGGAGCTGTAAGAAATGCTTGCTGTGAGATGGACAAACACATGAACCCCACCTTCATGAAGTATTTCAGTTTTGTCTGAAGAGCTGAAAGTCAGGCTTGGTACCAAGCCAGCTCAAGCCACACTGGATTGTTCCTTGTGGATGACTGAAGCAATCTGCAGTTTAATTCCACCCTGACAGAAACTCAGTGATTTCTTTTAGATTTGACTTGTGTTTGTTATAATCCCAAGCTCAAAATGAAATTCTGAATAACTAAATCATGGAGACTGGAACTAAAGGAGATGCTTAGGTACAAAACAGGTTCTAAGTGAATTCTAAGAGTTTAATCTAGCACGTATTTTGTTACAATGACTTATTGATTGTTGACTGCTCTCACATTCTCAAGGTGATATGAGAGTAATTCTCATTAATGAAGATTCCACTTGTGTCTGTGAAAAAATATTGCTGTCTTTTCCCATAATAGAAAACAAAAGTTTGCTTTTGTTTTGCAGTCTGCAAGCATCAAGGTCTTTTATGACCTTAATATATGGTCTTTCTGCTGACCAGTTGGTATAGGTGATACTTCTTCAAGAGAAGTATTTCCTGTAAAGGAATGAGGTCTCTTCCTAAAATCTAATGTGCCAAATTCTTTGGTTATTTTCATAACAAACTTTCCCTTTGTCTCTGGAAGGAAGAGGAAGATGAAGATGTTGAGCTGCTGAGGATCTCAGTAAAGATAAGGAAGCAGAAAGAGATGAGGTTTTCCTGGAAATAAGTCAGATAAAGATAATTTGATTTTATTTTTTTGTTCCTCTTTTTACAGCATTTTGAACATGATGACAAAACAACAAAAATGGTGACAAAGTTTAACTTCATGAAATCCAGTTTGTGTGGTTACTGTGACATGATACACTCCAGTCTTTAGGTGTGAAACAGCAACAGAAATAAAATTGTTAAAATTTTCTTCTTTCCTGAAGGCAAGATAGGTAGGATGAGTAGTCAGTATGAGATATCGCTTGTAGAAGTATGAAAGGAAGGCCTTGGGATGGGATTAAAACAAATCACAAACATTAATATTGGCAGGTTAATCATATACTCTCTGGTTTGTCAGTAACTGCTAGAGATACAGCAACAGTGAGCATGTGGGGCACCTCTTTCTGCCTGAGGTCTGGCACTTTGGATTAATGCAGTTTGGGAGGAAGAATGCTTGAGATGGAAAGGTTCATTAAGCCATGAAGCAGAGCAGGTGCCCAGCAAAGCAACCTGGCTTCTTGCAAGAGACTGGAGCTGTGTCAGAGCCAGCACGGCTGGGCTTCATAAGAGAGGGACAGAGGGATCCAAGGCTCGTGTTGTTACAGCAGACACAGGGCTGTGTGACAGGGATGAACAACACCTCTGCAGGGTTCCAGCTGGGCTGCTGCTGAGACCAGTTCCTGCAAAAGGACCAGCAGAGAGAGTAAAATCAGAGAAGGAACTGAGACATGAAAGTGGAAGTGTGTGCAGCAGAACACACCATTGATCTGGTACAGTGCCAGTGCTGAACACTGATCCCAACGTGGATTTTCCCATGTGTCTATTGAGTTAGTGACTCCACAGCTTTCATTTCTGCTCAGCTAAGTTCAGAGGTACTGCCACTTGCAATTGCAATTCACTGTGAAAACCTGTGCAGACTGGGAAAGAACAGCATGCAAGAAGATAAATGTTGCATTTGTGTTCCATTTGCCCTCATGCTGTAGTTATTTTCACACAGGAGTCTCAGGCATTAGAAATTCCCCGTTATAATGCTGCCAGGGAAGCTGCAAGCTGCTCTGTCAGAGATAGCATAGGGAAGAGGGCATGGTAGCAACATCTGTTAAGTGGAGAAATGGATGTGTTTGTTACCTGAGAATGCCCATCAAAGGCAGCTATAGGTGAGCTCTTATCCTTTTCTTCTGCAAAGAGGAGGGGGTGGAAAGAGCTGGGAATGAAAAGTCAATGGAAACAATTTGCAACTTCATTTCGGAAGCATCCTTTACATTTTGACCCCACCATCCATGACTCCTGAAGATGCTGTATCTGCTTTTATTATCATGGATGAGGATTTGTTCACAGAGGTTTAAAAGGGACTTGTGAGGGATCCACCAGTTCCCAACATAAAAAGCATTACAACCAACCACTGGTACTGAACATGCAAGGACCAGTACAAGTTCATCACAGAGGAAGCTGTGATATCATAGTCCCTGCTCTTCTAGGATATTGGCTTGTTTGATGTTGCTTAAACCATCTCAGCAGAACATGAAAAGCATAAATGCAAAAAAAGATCAGATAAAGGTTCTAGATTTTCAGTTTTGCTACTCTTCTTCACATGAACTTACTAAACCATCCCTGAAACCTTTCTTTCCAAATGTACCATTTCATAACATTATCAGACTACCAGCTAAGACAGTAACCTGATAGTATCACACTTGCTCATGGGAGCAAGCAGGAGCAGGTAAAAATGGTACAGAAATACCTCACCATTTAAGAACTATAGGAATTTAAATTTTAATTTTTTAAAATTAGGTTTTCTAACCAGCTGGAACTTTCTTCAAAGTTTCCATGATGATTTAGTCCAGAATGTTAAGTCCGTGTCTTGATTTTTTTATTTTAAATGGTAGCTCTAATTTTTACACTACCAAGATTAAAAGGGTTATCCCATACCCAGCCTATTATTTTGAAAAGTTTGGTAAATATGTAACGTCTTTTCTTTAGGAATGGCAATTACAACAGGCAACCTCTCAATTCTTCTGAAAGTTAATGCTGACAGCTGGTGCTGCCAAGCTGCAGTACTCACCACTTCTGGAATGATTCAACAGGGTGGCTGATCCCAGGCAGGCAGAGCTCTGTCAGACTGAGGAAATGTTTTCTCCCATGCCTCTTCTGCACCTTCAGCTTAAGTAACCATCCCACTCTGAAGCTGAGGTTAATATTTACTTCACATGATTTCTGTTAATTTACGGTTTTTGTAGCAACTGGACAATGCTTAAAATGGGTGGATTAAATATTTCAGTCCCTCAACTGGAGAGGGCCCTCTGAATGGGAATATTCAGTAATACGAGTGCTCCCTGTTTCGATACAGGGAGTGGTTAAGGGAGTGAATGTAAAATCCAAATCAGGTTTCAATTGCTGGAACACACACTGGCACTTTAATAGCAAAGCTTCTTCTTCTTCTGTGGTTATTCCTTTAGAAGCAGTGAGTATATTATTTGAAAATTTTAAATAGAAAACTTCCTAAAACGCAACACTAATTCAGACCTCAGCACAATGATCTAAAATAAGACTGGTTAAGAAAGGACTTACGGTCTTGCTAAAGAGGGGGCATGAAATTTGTAATCGTGAGGGAAAAAGGAAAAATAATTGATCATTCTATCTGAAGGTAAAAGATTTTGGGGAGGGAAGTGATTAGATGCTGCAGTGGCCAGCAGGACTGGCAGCCTTTGAGCAGCACAGCCCAGGGTTGCTGTGGACACCCCAGAGGTGAAGTGTAGGATTGTGTGTTGATGTGCAGCAGCAAGAGCAGTGTGTCCCAGACCAGTACACAGATATCAGATGCTGGCCNTGAGCAGTTACTTATTTATAAAATGGGCTGAATTTTCAACCTACTACTCTCTTAGTACTCTCTTGAAGTCTTACTCTCTGTCTCTTTACAGGGCTCTTGTCTTGTCTCCAGCTCTCAGCACTGTGTGTGTATTTGTTAACCCTCCTACCATCCATGAATATATTACAAGAACTTCCCCCTGATTTTGCTAAAACTGATATGCCTGGAGAGTGCAGTCAGTTTGCTCCAGAGGATGCAAGTGAGAGTTCTTCTGTACCCAATGCCCGGGGATCAGGGCTGATCCCTGACAGTCACAGAGACAATCAGCACATTCAGTTATTCTTGATGTCAGCTCAAGAAAATAGAAGATATTCTACCTGGTATTTGTTCTTGTGCAGTGTTCACAATCCATCCTAAGTCCTTTACAGTGAAAGAGCATAAAGAGATGACATGAAAATTGTTTGCAAGAACTATGACTATGTTTAATCCTATCTTCACCCTGCTCTTAATCCTGAGCAGGACTTTCCTATAAAGTAAGAAACATAGACACAAATCTTGCTGCTTTAAAATGATAGCAACAGAGAAAGACTTGAAATACAATTGATGTGTTATGCCTGAACAGTGGAAATTACATTTGGTGGCTTATCAGAGCTTGGTGCAAAATGTCTTTTCTTCAGCAGCATTCATCTCCACAGCCTGATGACATTTCCTCTTAAACGGGCGGGTTTGGAATTCTTCTGTGATTTCAGAGGTTGACTTCCCTTTTGTTTCTGGGAGGAACAGGTAGATAAGAACCGATGAAATGACCAGGACAACAATAAAGATGAGGAAGCAAAAAGGACCAAGAAGCATCTGGAGATAAAAAATAGAACAAGATGAGTGATTTCCTTGGCGACACTTGCCCCTATAGATTCTTGAAACATGTTGATTTGTTCCTGTGAAATAAGGAATAGGGTCTTTTTTCAGAAACAATATTTATTTATCTTTTCAATCTGTTCTCGGGGCAGCAAGTGGTTTCTGAAGTAGTGGGAAGTGTTTTATATAAACGGCCTCCATATGCTGTAGCAATAAGGGATTCACAGTTTTGACCACGTACAGGTAATTTTATCCTACTCTCTGTCCAGAGCAGCCTAGAAACCCAGATTAAATTGACAAAGTCAAAGAGAAGATTTGAGCCAAGTTACATACTACAGCAAAGGGGAAAATCATGCCAGTGAAGGTGAGGCCCAGCCAAATGACGATTCCACCAATTACAAAAGCAGAGGCCCTTGTTGAGAGGGTGAAGATTTCATTCATGACAGACACAACAGCTCCAGCTGAGGAAAAAAACAACATAAAAAGTTATAAAAACATTGTTGTAATTGACTATTTCCCAGAGAAGGTACCTCAGTTCTGCTACTGTGGGAATTATGTTGTGCTTTAAAGACATTCATTGTTGTCATGTACAATCCTTATAGTACTAAAGGCTGCCATTTGAATTTGGGGACTTGAGTACCTACTGATAGTGTTTAGTCAGAGAACCTCCAGAATCAAAATTGGTCTTAGGTGAGTGAGGTTCTACCAGAGAGCTGTAAGTTTGGGTCTGGTGTTACTGATGTAGGCGATTAAGGGTGATAGTAAGAGAGGACAAGCAAGGACAGAGCAATGTTAAGAGACAGATTATGCATGCAGTCAGGTGTCCTTCTTTCACAGAGTCAGATTTTACAGGTAAGTTGAAAAAACTCTGGTATTTTAGAAAAGCCTACCTCTGTCCTTTGGCAGAGATCTGAACCTGTGTGCACTGAACAGTATTCAAACAGTGCAAAACAAGTCTTCATGAATTGATTAACAAGAATTTATTTGGTTTGAACCTGTAACCCAGTGAGAGAAAACAGAGTCCTGATTCATCTGGGTGTGAATGATTTAATGTAACTTGTTAAAGAAGTTGTTTCTTGGGAAATTAATTCATCAAAAATTGAGATTTCCTCAGTCTCAGTCTCAACCAAGGTGTTGATTTTCAAAGATATACTCACACATTTCAGTTCTACTTCTATACATTCATGGCCTGTGCTTATCCCTGTGGTCCAAGGTTTCCTGTTGCTTTTATTGTTGTACTCACCTGGTCCTATTCCATAAGCAATGATGAACAAAAAGATGAGAATAACACTGCAGTAACGCAACCAGAGGAACTGATCCTAGACAAAGGCAAAGGGAGGGAAGAGAATGAAAATTAATTTTATAGCTTTAGCATAGCTGATCCGAGAACAGGAGCAGCAATATTTGTGCAAAAGCCCACAATGCTGAGCTGTATAATAGATGTTCTCTAGACCTGCTTATCTTTCTTCACTGAGCACAGTGGAAGGCCAGAAGCAGCTTGTAGTCTCATGTCTACAGAAGTTGTTGAGGCTAGAAACAGGCTTGAAGCAGAGAAAATCTCAGCTAAAGCCATGAAGCAAAGTTGTCTGTGAGAAACAAAGTAATCACACACACTGAATCAGAACAATCCATGTTCTCAGGCCAGCTTTGTGTCAACAGAAGAGCGAGAATGATAAACTCGCACCTGCAAAAACAACATTTGTGCTCTGTCATAATTGGTTAGAATAATGGTTTATACTTTTTAGCCTATGATGTTATAGAGTCAGAATGGTAACCAATGAAATATTGTTTGTTATGGTGTATTCTATAAAGGGTGGTCAGTGTTTTTAGTAAAGTTAGTCAGTTTGCATCTGAGAAAAGAACACCATATTCTGTGTCATGTGTGACTCAACAGTAACACAGAGGTGAGCTTGTATTTAGAAACATTCTGCCCTGCTGGTTTGGACACGAGATCCAAGCCTGACTGTCTGCTCTCCTGCACAGAGAGTTCTGATGCAGGTCCATGCCTGGAGAGACATTTTCTTACACTCAGCAGAAGGCTTATTTCAAGCAGCACCAGTATCAGTGCCATCAGCAAATAACCACCACACAGCAGCGTTCGGCGTCCAAAGCGATCGATTATGGAGCTCTGAGAAATAGAAAAAATTGCCTATCAGTGGAAGCATGGCAAAATCCAACTGTGAGCCTCACAACAAATCCAGCCATCTCCTTGAGTTCTTTTTACTTCACAGAACACAAATCTTATTGGTACCAAGTTCGTTATTGTATAGAATTCCTTCTACACTCTCTAATGCTATGAATTACCATCATTGCCCAGTATTGCAGCTACTTCTTAAACACTGTAATCAATGGAAGCATGTTACAACTCCTTTTGAATGTATAGATATACACAAATATATGGAAATGAGTACAAACATTTATGTTTGAATGACATTTCATAAGGGATTCTTATCAGAAATTAAGATGAATGAAGGTGGTAAGAAACACATGATAGTTGGGACAAAATTTGCAGTGGATGATAATGACCACGCTACAGATTTATAGAGCATCACAGAAAAAATTCTTTGGTTCATAAGGAGAAGATTCATTTCCTTCAAGGAGGAATACTTTAATTCTGAAAACTCCAGGAAGCTCTGACTTACACAGAATATGATAGAGATGAGTTCAGAGATAGAAACTCCTAGAGATACATATGGGATTATGCTTTCCTGCAGGTTGGCTGTCTGAAAAACTTCTGAGGTGTAAAAGGTGATCTGGGAAAAAATAAAGCACAGTTAATAGATGTGGTATGTGCTTATCCAGCATCCCTTGGAATTAAATTTGTCATCACTGCAAAACCAGAAATACATTACTGGGACTTAGTAGAGGTAACACGTCTGCTCCAAATGTGAGAAATCAAAAGGTTAATGGCAATCCAGGAAAGGGATCTGTAAGGAAAAGAAAAAGTAAAAAAAAAAGAAAAAAAATAGCAGTTGAAAGGAGCGTATTGCCTGTAAGACATGGGGAAAAGATGTCTTTTTGGCAGAAAGGAAAAGGGAAGGGACAAGAAGAGAAAAAGAAAAGCAAATCTCAGACTTAGCAGACCATACATTGTCAAGCAAACAGTTGATTCTATTGCCCTTTTCCAGCTGCTAAACAGAAGCTGCTCATCTGCAGAGCTCCTGAGGGAATGGGCACCATTTCCCTGCCAGCAGAGTGCAGAGGGAATTCCATTGCTGGCAGCTGGAATGAACCACCTCCAGCAGACTGCACAGGCTGACCCAGGACTTATGGAGAGACACCAAGACAAGTGATGAAATGAAAGGGAATCACTGCCAACTTGGGCTGCATTGGGCTCAGCCACCTTTCTGTGGAAACAGCTGAAAGGATATTACTTAATGGATAAATTTCCTTTATTGAGTGAAATAAACTGGATGGCAGTAGCTGGCCATCTGCTACTGCAGAAGTCAAAGAAAGTGGTGCTGAGTTGCTGCAAGCCTTAGGAAATTTGTAACCCTTTCCTCTACAGATTCATTGGTCATACCACCACAGGAATGAAGGCAACAGTGCCCTTGCAGGAACTTAGGCTGAGTTTGATCTCTTGTATTCCCATCTGAGAAGCTCCCTTAAAGGTATGAAGAATACTGGGGATGATACCACAGGTGTCAGGCAGTGTGCTCTGTGTGAGGAGGAATAATGCAGACCTAGAGGAAAAGGACAAGTTGGCATTGTGGCACTTTGGAGACTTAGTAGCAGGTGCAAGCATGGAAATAGGGAATACTCAACTGCACTCAGGCCACTGAGCTGTAGACTCAGCAAAAGGAGAAGCATGGTGCACAGCTGTGGGTACACGGATCGTTCTCTCAGCACCTCTAGGACATTCATGATTTTGGTGCCTTTTGTTATAGCCTTTTCCTTCAGCAAGTCATCAAATTCTGTGTGATAATTCCCTTCTCCCCAGAGTTGCTTCATGGCTACAGAAGAGACAGAATGAAGGATACTCCTCCATCATTTGATCCACTCGTAATTCTGTGGTTTTCAACTTTTAGAGACACTAAACATTTGCAGTTGAGTCCATGCTTTGATTCATCAGTTAATGAGCAAAGGACTAAAAGGAGCTTCACTTACTGGAACATGGTGAAACTTCCCTGGAAAGTGCTGTAGCAGTTAGGGACAGATCTTAAATGTTTCTGATGACTCTGCTTGGTCTGGAGGACTTTAATCATGTAATTATCAAGAAATCTGTAGCTGGCTAATAGAAAAGCCAATTCCTGCTGTTAGCATCACTTTCCCAAGAGTTATGATTTAACAAATTAAGGATCCAAAGTTTTATTTTACCTTTTAAGCAACCAGCCTTGTCTTCTTTTTGCAGCAAGAGATAGGGTGGGGACTCAGGAAAGAATGGCAAAAAGAGCAGTTGAATCAATGCCACCAACCCAGAGAAGGACAATAGCACGTTCCACATGTCTTCAGTTCCTAAAAGATCTCTATGAAGGCATGTTAGAATCTATTTATAGTTCAGTAAAATTACAGTTTATAACTAATTTGGTATTTTCTAAATTCTAGGCTAGCTAAAGAGACACAAGATACATTCAGTCCTTGAAAACTTAAATTGAAATAGATGATGTTTGGGTTAGCAACAGAAAATAGACTAATACTATATTTCTTCTGCAAGACTGACATTTTTCTTATACTCTCAATTTCTGAAGGTCAGAATATTCTCACAACAGCCCTCTGAACTAATACTGCAACTCTGCATGAGGTTATCAAGAAATTACCAATAATTACCAAAATTACCAAAAATAGACCACTCAAATTTACTAAGAGTATTTACATACAGTCTTTGATTATTAACTTCAGCAGAGAGACTGCACCTCCAGTCATGAAGTCATCCTTTCCCTAGATAAAGGCCCTTCTCTCCCCAAGGAATGACATGGAAACCTCAGTGACTTTTATGGGGTAGATGTCTCCTTTTTGACTGCTGTAGTTAAGCAATATAGCACCCCACCCTTGGTGTATGTCTGGTCTAGGACTGGGAGAACATCACTTCCTGACTATATAGAAGAAAAATAAATATAAAACAGGCTGAGAAGGAGTAGCACAAGCACCTTAATCCAAGAATTCTTGCTACAGTTTTTCCTAGTGCAAGAAACACTGTGGAGGTCACATTTATAAATCCACGCAACTTCTTAGGTGAGATCTCTCCAGCATACTGAACATGGGCATTCATATGTATTCCTAAAGGGAGAAGACAGGACAGTGCTAAAGCTGTAGAAAGAAAAACAGAGGGTCCCTTTCAGTTCCCCTTAGCTCTCTCCTCTCTTTTCTGAACCCTTTCCCATATATCCTCTGCAATAATAGGCTGAAAATGTACCTTTTACTTTAAGCAAGCTGTTTAGCTCATCCATCAGATTGCTCTACAACACCTCTTGAAGGCAAAGAACAGCTCATCTTACCTTGCCCCAATCTGTTCTTTATTCCACTGGGTTACAGTGCATTCCTGAGTGCTCCCAGCAGGAAGATTTCAGTATCCACCCCAAGGAAGTCACATTAACATGGGGTAGGGGGGAGTCCTACCAGCACTGAGGCCCTCGAGGAAGCGCCCAAGCAGGATCATCTCAAAAGCCTTGGCTCTCCTGCTGAAGCCGGTGTGCAGCGTGGCTGTTATCAGCACCACGTCGTTGAACAGTAGACATTTCTTCCTGCAACAGCAAACACCCATGTTTCACTTTTCCTTCTTTGACTACTATCTGACTCTTCTCCTCTGGATTTGCTGACTGAAGCCACATTTAAGCCCATTGCTTATAGGAGGACCAAATCTGGTTATGGTTTGCAGAGGAGTGGAAAAGGAGAAGCTAGATTCCTCATACTCACTGTGTGAGCAAACCATGAGGCTGAAGGAAACTCCAGCAGGGTAAAATTTCAGCAAAAGTACAGGAATTGTATGTCAACAACAGCTGTGACAAGGGAATCAGAAATATCTGCATGTTCTTGCCTCTCCAATGCACTCAGGTGTAGTTTTACATGCTGGGTAAATTCTGCGGCAGCAGGGGGCAGTGAAATTCTGGTATCCCTTCTATTAGTTGAATAATAGCTTCCCCTGTAGCAGCCTTGGGTAGGGAGATGCTGGGAAATATACTTACTTTCCAAATTTTGCAGTCAGGTATCCACTACACAGACACCCTATCATCCCCCCTATGCAGTACACAGACACGATGAGGGACCAGAGCAGCAGCAGGGTCTCCTGAGGCAGCACAGAACCGTATCGCTCCAGCCAAGTTTCATTGATGAACTTCTGAATGTACTGGGACAGAAAAAGAGATTTTCCTTCCACCAAGGCACTAATCATAATGTTCTTCATAATGTTTGCAATTCAAAAAAAAATTAGATTAATAGTCACGACTTAAAGCATGACTACAGGACATTTGTTTGCAAATAAGGATTGATATTTCCTCTCATACAGCCTAACAGTGTACAAGCATCTTTCAAAAATTAATTATACTCTTTAGTGTGTTGAATCCCAGCTCTCCTACACCAAAAAATTAGGACCTTTTATTCATTATAGTAAAGTGTGAATGTTCCTGTGGCCAGTAATGGACATAAAGCAAAAAGTGCTGAGCTGAAGGCTGACTCCCTCAGCTAATCTTTAATTTTTTTTCTCCATAGCATAAACTTTAAGGAGGTATCTCAATATGTTGCTTCCACAAAATTCTGTGGAAATTTGTCTTTGGAGCACAGCTCCCAGCAGTCAGGCAAACTTCGGCAGTGACAGTATGGCATTGGAAACAGCTGGGAATAAACTGACATAGCAACACCCAAGAGCTTTTGTAAAGCTTCTGCAAAATGTAAGGCCTAGGACCATGAGAAACAGTTAGAGATGGGATTTTCTTTTCTCCAACTTTGCCTACCGGAGAAGTGTAATTGATCACAGACATCTGAAAACCAGACAGGTGGGTTCCACCAATTCCCAGCACCACAATCATCAGCAACAGCCTCCGGTATTGAACCTGCCAAAGACAATCAAACACATCCTAAGTTCCTGATACTGGCATGCCCTTCAGACTATGAGATAATTCACAGGACCTTAAACCTTCACATTTTTATTACTAAGAAACCTTTAAAATGCAAAAACCCATCTTAAATTTTACAATAGTCAAGCAAAATTCATTTGTTAAATTGTTAAAATACAAATCTGCATGTTCTGTTATGTTTCTCTCCCAGTTACTAGCAATCTGAAAAGATGCAGTCTCTAATTCTGTAAGTTCTGCTAACCACAGAAAACAAAAATCATAAAAGCCTTGTTGAGATCATTTGTGTTTACCTTTGTACTAGAAAGAAGCTACAGCTTTCTTGAATCCCTTTTTGCTTTCACCTTTGCCTCCTTGGGGACAGTGTTACCCATTTTCCAGAGATGACTCAAGTCTGTCCTCTCAAAACTTATTGTTTTTTACATTTCACTTTTATCAACCCTGTAGGAAATGACATTTTTAGAGGCCCTATCTGGATGGCTCCTATTGGAAATGCTGTGTTTCTATAACCTCCACTGAATTTCAGAACATTTCTCACAAGCACATATATTTTCAAGCATTTAGTCAGGTCACACTTTAAACTGATGTGTATCCTAAATTGTCCTTGAGAGTGCAGAGCAGTAGAGTGGGAGAGCTTTTTGTGTTTTGTGTTTTTCACTAATACTCTGTTCTCTATCTTCCCCCAAATTCCCATCTTTTCTGGTTTCCAAGGTCCTCTTTTAAACCCACTGTTTTGCATTTCTAATGTATTTTCTGCAGATGTCATTTAGTCACTCTTCTTGCTGAAGCAGTGTTGTCAGAAGCACATGCTCTGTTGCTCATTTTTATTACAAGACAGAATGATTGCCTTTGCTGTAACCCTAAAGACCATGCTGCTGTTAGTGACCAGGGCTAGAACACAAGAAGTTGGATACTCACCAGGTCTGAGAGGAAACCAGCCATTTCCCCTTGAAACCCTGCCTGCTCTTAGAGCCCCTGTAAAGTCTGCCAGATGAGAGAGATGGGTTCCACAGTGAGATTGTGAGGGCTTGGGATCACAGCACACAAGTTAAATTCTAACTGTGTGGCTTTTAGCAAACTGTGTCCTCCTCTGACACTGGCCAGGGCCTCTTCTTGCTGGTTTAATTATTCCAAGACCCAGATATGACAAGCTGATTACAACATTGGGTAAATGTTTATCCCTGTTGGACTGGGAGCACTCCCCCTTACTCACACTGCTAAAACCCCTGTGTGTTCCTGTTGTGTGAGGACTCAGACAGTGCCACCATCTTCCCTTCAGCAGAGCAGAGTCCCTTCTCACCTCTCTGACAAGCAGCTTAGGCAGGAGATGTTTTCCTCCCCTCCAGTCTACAACAGGCCTTTAGAATTGTAGCTGAGCCATAATGCCTCTTCTTGTCTGCTAGAAAATTTACAATTGCTTGAACAATTTCCCAGATGCAGGAAATGAAGCATTGGAATATTGGCATTTTGTGTCCTTGCTAACAGCCAGTTCTTTATAGAGGGTCAGACTTTTTCCAGAACCACTCAGAAGCCTCACTCTTGCCTCTCTGTGACAGTGGAACTGACCCACTGTGAGCCAGAGCAAGATGCCACACCTCAGTGGGCAGGGAGCTGATGAGCCTGGAGGAACTACAGGGGAAAGAAGGATTTTTTCTTTGAGCTGAGAATGGAAGGAAGGACACGCATGGCAGCTCTGGACCCTTCTGCAGAGGTTTCTAAACACAGTCTCTGGCCAGTTTTTAACATCTAGTTGATCAAAATGTTTCTGCAGAGTTCTGTTCCTCCTGTTGTCTGTGTCCCTCCTAGAATACTCCTACTGCTGTCCCATTTTCATCTGGCCTCACACTGTTGTCAGTGCTGTACAATGGGAAAAAACAAGCCTTAAATGCCTAATGTAATTTTTATTTATTTTCCTGAAGAAGATGACAAGGTGTATCCCTCCACCTAGGATTTGAACACTACAAGAAATGTGCTTTTTCTAGACCCAGTATGGAGCCCATCCAATACCCTGGACTTGGAGAGATTCTCTTTTCAAAGATGCCCTATTGTACTTATGTGATCCTGGATCCTACACTGCAGATTCACAAGTACTTCTTCAACCTTTATTCCCAATCCATGATAGTTTATGGCAGTGTTAATGATTTACCACACTTTCCCTCTTGTGGACAGGCTCTAGTAAGAGGGAAGAAGTCAGGCAGATTGAACCCAATCATTCTGTAGAAAGACATGTATAAGGAGATGAGTTTTAAATGTCTTGTAAGACAGTAAAAAACTGCCTCATTGGGAACCAGCACATTTGAGAAAGACCAAACCAGATAAAAACCTTTAAAATAATCAATTATCTAATATTTTCTTTTCAAAATACTTCAAATACTTCTTTTCTATCCCTGCATTTTTGACCAGAAGAAGCAATATATGTTCTTAATGTGGCACTGTGCAATCAATGATCTGAAGCCTGAAAACTTTATCTAGTTTTTTCATAGTATGACAATTATCATAGGAGGGATGGCTGTGTTGGGAAAGTCCCCTGCTCCTGGCATTAACTTTTGGCACTGCCACAAATAGTGTCAGAGGAGGATGTGGAGATGAAACAGCAAGAGCCTTAGGGCTGTGAAAAAAACTGCTGCTCAATATTCATATCGTTTTGCAATATTTATTGTGCAGCATCTGCATCAGTTGGTAGTGAGGATCTCATCTCCAGAACAAGACAGACACAGTATTCCTAGACCACAACAATATCACCCCAAAAGATGGGGTTTCCTCTGTCCCTGGCTCTTCATTCAATGAAAACCAATCCAGGCACAATCAGAAGGATGTGTTTTCCTTGTCACTGCTTTTTATTTCCTTATCAGATAACAATAAAGCATGAAGAAAACCAAAAAAGTGTCATGTCATACAGCAATGAACACAAATGTGAAACCATTTTTACCAGGTTTTATAATGAAAATGTGAAGTATTCAGAGACCTGGAAAGAGAAGTACTCACAGATAGATTAAATTCTCCCAGAGAAGTGTCCCTCTTCTCTGTTTCATCAGTACCAGTTACTCTCAGGAGCTCAATCCCATTGAAACCCAGTGTTCTCCAGGCTGCAGACACACTCCACAGTCATTGCCAATGAAAGATAGAGAATCTGCACCCTGGATTTGCCCACTCATGATTTCCTGCTGCTCTGCTTTCTTTGCTTATTGCTTTCTTTCAGTGCTGACATAACCCTGTTTTTCCCAATAGAAGAATTTCCAAGATTGTAAACGTGGAGAGAACATTGCATATTGATTCTACCTACTGGTACTCAAGGCATTCTTCTTTCACTGGACTGAAGAGCTAAACACTTATTTTCCTGTGAACTGAAGCTTCTTCTCTGGGAAAGCTCATCAGCACTGATGATAATTTCAGTGTCAAAGCTCTGTCTTCTTTGCAAGTTTGCTGTAACTCCAGACCTTCCAGAATCACTTCTCTCAACTGCAGAGTCCTGGTTTTGCCAAGAAAATAGCAGATCCTGTGTTTTCAG
This sequence comes from Chaetops frenatus, assembly GCA_013400775.1. Classification (NCBI taxonomy): domain Eukaryota; kingdom Metazoa; phylum Chordata; class Aves; order Passeriformes; family Picathartidae; genus Chaetops; species Chaetops frenatus. The sequence goes on along the minus strand of VZTR01002642.1, from coordinate 217,989 downwards.
TTTGCAACTGCAAGCTTGGAGGGACTGACAAAGATCTTATTTTCTCTATAAACTGTGTTTAAATTTTATTTTTTTTTTTCTGTAGAGGAATTAATTCAGCTCATATTTCAGGAGCTGGAGAGAACCACCAAGTTCATGCTGCACCTTGTACTGAAGGTGATTTTTCTGTGGATCTAAGGATTCTCTCTTGCTTAGTGAGGCTCCAGGCACTACTGTAATAAAAGAGCAAAATATGAAGTGGAGAGTTTGTTGTTAAAGCCTAGTAACAGTTATCACTGAGCAGTTACTCTGCTGAAGGGCTGCCTGTCCCTTCTTTCCACGGTAGTTCAGGTGGTTGAACTCCTCCATAACCTGCAGCATGGTCTTTCCTTTGGTCTCTGGCAGCATCAGAAATACAAAAATAGCCATGGACAGACAGTATGTCAGGAAAATGATGAAACAGAAATTACCAAGACCTTCCTACGGGAAAACAAAGAGACGAAACACATTCAGAAAAATTTATCTTGATTTATTTCTCTTATGATATAGAGTTTCTGGGTTTGTCTTTGCTAAAAGAGCTTGATCAGAAGCTTAGTTGATGTAAGTTCTGCTTCAAAGGACATCTGACAGTGTTGGTGCCTCTGTCACTGCATCTGTGTTGCCAATGTCATTCTAAGATGTGTAGAGTTAGAAGTATTTAGTGGGTTTGCTACACTTCCAGTAAATACCTGGTTAAAAAGGAAGAGGCCATCAGAACTGCAATTAATTTGGGCTCTGTCCATTGCATGAAGTGTTAATAAGAGAAGCATGCTCTGTGTTCAAGAAGGGTCTAAATTCCTCTGAACTAGAAACAAACACCCTACTTTACTTACCACAATGAAAGGGAACAAAAGTCCAAGGATGAAGAGTTGGATCCAGTTTGTAACCCCATTAAAAACATAAGCTGCTGGTCTGTAGGACTGAATAAATATTTCTGTGATCAAGGGGCATAGTACTCCAGCTGAAAAAAATATTGAAGAAAGAAGGAAGTTTAGGAATTTTGCAAGATGCTTCTGTACCTCATACTTCATTTTGCTGCATAGGTTCATGGTTTTAAGTGGCCTGGAAGTGTCTGAGGTGGTGCTTGGCTCTTCAGAAAAAAAGCATGTAGGAATACAGTAAGAAATGAATTTTACCTCCTACCATAGTATGGAGGGAAATATCTAGGCCTGCACTGAATCAGAAGTAGAGATTCATGCTTACTGTGGAACAGCTGTGCCTGGGATCTCTCCTAAAGGCTGCAGTGAGGAAATAATGAATGAATAAATGAAACCATCCCAATAAAAAATACCAACCTGGCCCAACACCAAAGCTCATGATGAAAATAAAGACAAGGGCAACAGAGCAGTATGGTACCCAGAAAAAGGAGTCCTGTGGTGGGAAATGAAAAGAAAATAAAATCAGGAATTAAAATTGTATTTATCTAGCTCCATTACAAATGTTCATCACTACTAAGTGTATCAATATTTAGCATAGATCTATTTCCTCTACTTCCAGAAATTTCATGGGATAGCCTTAGCAGTGATCTTGGTTGTGTAAATCTACTGTCCTTAATCCATATGTATATGGCTGGGAACAGACCTCCATTCTTATGATGGTTAACCCCAAAAATACATCTACTAACTAAAAAAGTGATTTGTGGGGAGAGAAATAGGGTATCTGTCATACAATAAAACATGGTCACAGTTCTAATGCATCAGTGGGGTCTTACCTGTAGTGAGAGTGTGACTGTGAGGAGCCCTAGAGCCAAGGCCATCACTGTGTAGTTTTTCCACAGCAGAGTCTTCCTCCCTGCACGTTCAATGAGGAAGCCCTGCAAGCAGGAGGAGATGCTGCCAGCTCTGAGGGGAGTCACTGGTGAGCTGCTCCATCTCTGCCTTCCCTGGCCAGGCAGGAAATCACTGGGGGACTGGGGACTGAGGTAGCACCTTCTCTGTGAGGGTGAGGAAAGGCATCTGGGGGACCTGAGCAGGCCCAGGAGCTGCAGGGAGGAGCAGGAGGTGGGAGGTGCAGGGCTGCAGGGAGCACTGCTGGGCAGAGAGGTCACAGGGGGCATTCTGCAGGCAAAGGAGAGCCAGGCAGGAGAGCAGAGTGGGAATGCTCACACTGTTAATTGCTGTGATTTCTACAGCCCTGAGTCCTGCTGACAGAAGACATCTGCCCTTCCTCCAGAGGGGAACTGGGACTCTCGAGTCTGGCCCAGAACGGGTTGTGATTAAATTTTATAGACTCTCCACTCTTTCCAGAAACTCAATAGAAATGCCCATGTTTGCAGAGGATGGGGAGAGGAACTTTATCTGATTGGTTCCATGGTTGATTTGTTGCAAAAATTTGATTCCTCAGGCTCCGTTTACAGTATTTCTAAAGATGAAAATGAACAATGTGTTACAGCAGAAAAAAATTCAGCTGAAAAGCCACTTACACACAGAACTGTGGAGAGGATCTCGGTGGTCCCAATCCCCAGAGAGACATAATGGGTTTGAGCAGGGGGGATTCCAGCCTTTGTAAAGATGCTGTATGCATAAGAGTAAACCTGGAAAGAATAGAAATTTGTGAAAACTGTACATATGTGGCAATGCTTACACAAGCTTCTGTCTTTTTGGAATGAAAATAACTGTTGTACCTGCAGCACCCGGGCACGAAAGAAGGACACAGATTCCCCACCATTAGGAGAACAGCCGAGGCACCCAAAAGGAGAGCCATTTATTTTTGATACACAATTTTATAGAGTTTTCAAAGTGTGAGAGGATTGGAAGGTGAAGTCCCACCTCTCAACCAGACTGGTGAAACGACCAGTCAGTCAGCTTTCCTTCTCCAGGAAGGAATGGAAACAAATTATTGGGTTTTGTACAGTGCATGAGAAAAATCTGACTCGAAAATGTAAACATATCAGAAGGCTTTCAAAAACAGGGCGACAAATAACTAACCAGGCCTTAACAAAATAGAAAATCATCTTATCATAACAGGGTAATAAATAGCACTGCCTTCAGCAGACACTCGCTAAAACACAGTTCTCTATTTATCCCAGATCCCAAACTTCCAGGGGAAAAGATGTTAACAAACAACAACAACAACAACATACTCCTCCTTACAGCCACCTTTGCAGTCCCTCAGTGCTCCCTGCAGAGGTCAGTTTTGCTGAGAAGCCTGTGGGGCCTGCAGAGAGCAGAGCAAAGCACCGCACGTACCACATTGGCCCCGATGAGCTGCATACAGGAGACAACGAGGAACAGGGTGATGAGCTGCCAGCGCACGGCTCTGTCCCGCAGCAGCTCCCAAACACTCTTGGCCTTCTCCCCACGGATGGCTTTCTGCTCTGACATCATGTCATCTATCTCAGCCATATAGTCTCCATCTCCCCAGAGATGCTTCACAGCTGGAAGGAGAGGAGGAGAGGTGACCAAGCTCACCAGCACAGATATGAATATAGAAAATTATTTCTTGCTTGGCAGAGTATCTTATTGTGACTTCATGCTCTTTTCTTGTGTGAGCTTCCTAGAGATCTGGGCTCAGATATGACACAGGTGCAGATCATTGCTATCTCTTTTTACCTGTAAGTCTTAATTATGACCTCACCTTTGGCCAATAGGTGCAGTCTTTCAATGTAAGTCACACCTAAATTCTTACCAATCCTTCCCTCAATACCCTCCTGCTAAAGGTGCAGTTCCAGTGCAGATGCTAAAACACACACAAGACAAAATGGCTCCTACATATAAATAATAAGTTTACATCCAAGGAGCTCTACCTTTTGATAGTTAAATACCCACAGTGGCTGTTACTCAGATTCTGTCAGTAGCTGTCAGCAATGATTACAGATACACCATGACAGTACAGAGCCTCACATAGAGAAGGTACTTTATTCATACTCAGAGTATGAATATTTTTCATATTCATTTCAATTCAGGGCAGAATCTGCATTGATGGAAATACCAGCTGTGTGTGATCACCTTCCTTGGAGGACCCTGGCAGAGGGTAAGGGAAATATTAGTGCCAAGAGAGCACTAATACCCAAACGGAAGAGGCTGACTATTATCAAAGCTGAAGGTGCTTACAGAGCCAAAACACCAGGAGTATTTTTCCCACCTGTACCTCTCTTCCAGGCTCATCCAGGGCTTTACAGTATATTCCCCTTTTCCCTGAAATGAATTATTTATGGCCCATTTCCTCACCTTTGATGCATCCTTCCTTGTCCTTTTTGTCAATGAGCAGGTAGCGGGGAGAGTCTGGGAAGAAGGGGAGGGTGAGAAGCTGAACAAGGGCAGGGAGAGCATTGGCTGCCAGGAGAATTGGCCAGAGTGCCTCCACTCCAAGAACCTCTCTGGAACAAAAGCAGCAGGGTGAGAGGGGCTGAGGAACCATGTGAGCTGGCCCTGTGAGCACACCTGGGTCATCCCTCAGCCCCACTGGGTGTGTCCTGGCACTTCCCACCAGGAGTGTCCAGCAGGGAGTGCAGAGGGCCATTGCCTTTAGCACAGGAATTGCTCAGTGTTGGCTCCTGCTGCTCAGTGCTGGGCACAGCAAGGCCACCTGGGTCTTCCTGCAGTAGCTGAGGGCTCACAGGGACCAACAGTCCCAGCACAAGCACTGAAGGAAAACCTGCAGGGGCTGATCCCTCTGCTTCTTATCCAAATAGGCTCACATTACCATAATTACAAGATTTGTGAGTTATCAGCCTGGTACCGAGTGCTCCAAACAGCAGCCACTGGGCATAGGCATGCATTGATATATGCATATATTTTAATAACAGAATAAATGGAGTATGTTTTAGACTCTCTTACCTGAGACCCAGAGCAAATCCTACAAATTTTCCAGCAGCAATGGAGGTAGAAGCTGTTATGGCAATCAGCCCACGGATCTTCCGTGGAGCACATTCCCCAGCATACATGATATGGACATTCAGAGCTAAACCTGCAGTGATAAAGGACTGTTAGGGCAGTGCAAATCCACATGGGTCTCGTGTTTTGGGGGGAGCCACTATGGGCAGAGCCTATAGGGGTTGGCTATCAGGTATCTGTGCTGAGGGCATGGCTGCCTGACATGAAACATGTACCCCATACTGTGGCCTTGTGCCTTTGCTAAATATTTCATTAAGTAAGTGTGGGCCCCGGGGAAATCTCTCCCTCAGCAGGCTGGCCTTCTCTTACATTGTTTCCCACAGCTACATATACAGACAGGATTGTGGTTACTTCTTCTTGTCTCAGATGACATCTTTCAATGGCTATTCAGATGCTATGTGCCTTATTTTCTGCTTGAAACCATCAAGCTGGCAAATGCTGTACACTCTATTTGCTCAATGAATTAATAATTATTTATCCTCTAAATTTCCTTTTCATGGTTAGCATTATCTTTATTCAACTGCTCAGGGATCAAAACCACTGGCAGAATGTAACCTTCTGAGGTATCTGGATATTAGAATTGGAAATTCTAATTGAATTGGCTTGAAAACCATTCCCTATTCTGTAATATGGAGGGCAGCATCAGCCACAGCAAAGAGTAACAGGAACAACAAAGGCCAGCTCTCTATTGAGTGAGCACACTTCCCTGAAATACTGCATATTTTGGCTTTTTCAGAAGCTGGCAGTACCTTTTATATGGTCTGGATGTAAAGATAGAGAAATGGAGATGTCATACATTAGTAATTGAATTATGTTTGTGGTTCCTTATTTAGTTAAAAAGGCATTCAGCAATCATGTCCTCTGCAGAATGTAATAAAAATCTGTGATCTTTTTACTGAGGATGGTAAATCCTTCTGACTCTCAGTCACTGCTCTTCCCACTATTTAATACTACAGGTGGGAATGTCAGTTTACCTCCACACACTCCCGAAAATAACCTTCCAGCAATGATCATCTCAAAAGATCCACACAGCCTGCTGAGTCCCATCAGAGCTGCACCCAGCAGAGCAGGGATGTTGGCAAACAGCATGGCCTTCTTCCTGGAAATAATTCAAATTAATGTGAGCATAAATACTGCCCCTGCCTCATCCACAGCCTGACAGGAGTGGCATGAATTATGCCATGGTTACAGACTGAGTGCTGGCTTCTGAGATCAGCTGCAGGGAAGTAAAAGGGAAATGGCAATGGGAAAACTTGATCACAGACTGATGAGTTAGTTGAAGCTTCTGATGCCTCTTGAGGAGTAATTATCTCCAGTAAAGAACAAGCTTTGTGAGTGGCTGTCTCTGAAATTCTCTTCAAAATGCACGTACTTCTTGTATGACTTCCCTGGGCTGGATTTACTTTGGACTTTATAAGGGAGAGGGTATAATTTTTCATATGATCATTGGCAGATTTTCCCATTCTGTTCCTTCACTGTACTGGTCTTCCATTGCAAGCCCTGGGCTGCTCACAATACCACATCACAAGCAGCGTTTCTCCCACGACACAGTTTCCTATTCTGCAGCTGTGGGTTAAATAGAAAGACTGGTGTAACCACTCTTCCTACCTTCCAAATCTAACAGACAAATATCCAGCAGATGAGGAGCCCAGGAGCCCACCAATGCTGTAAATGGACACAATAAAGGACCACATCAGAGTGATCATCCCTGCACTGGGAGAGGAGCCGTATCTCTTCAGCCAGGTCTCACGGATGAAGCTTTGGATATACTTTAAAAGAAAAAAAAAAACAAAAAACAATGGACTCAGTCAGCATCTTTTTGGTGTAATTGCACTGCTTTTTTAATTCTCTTATCAGCTTACCAGTCTTTTTGATACATTTCTATCAATAACCTTGGTTTTAATCTTAGCCCCAGTGAAATCAATGGGAATTTTACAATTAATGTACCTGGAGCTGATGTTTTAGCAAGGAGATCCAATGAATAAATATATCAATATTAAATATCAACTGTGAGTGCCAGCAAAAGAATGGTAGGCTAGCATTCTGTTTCTGTGCTAAACCCTAATTTTTTCTCTACCTTCTCCTTTCCTGCCATTCCCTCTTGTCTGTGGTCATAATATGAGTTGAGTGTCCTTGGTACCATTTGAGATAACAAACACCTTCCCCAATTTGCCTTTTCCAGCTGCAGGTATGAGTGCTGACCTCAGCTCTAGAGCTACAGTCCTTCCCTGCCCTATCTCACCTTACTTGGAAATAGTGTGTGTGGCCAAGCACAGGGCACGAGGGACTCCCTGAGTGATGGAGAGGAGAATGCCCTGGGAGCAATTCCACTCAGTAAGGGGGAAATGCCTGCCTTTATGGATACCATTCATCCTCCTTCCCCAGTTCTGTCACATCAGACAGAAGTTCAAACCCCATGAAACACAAGAGCAGTAGCAGCGACTCTTAGAACTAAGAAACCACTGTAAGTCTAATTTTGAAAGCAGAAGTAAAAAATTTTGCCACTGCATATAGGGGCATGAACGCCTGAGAAGAGGGAAATGCCAGTAGCTCACTCTGAGCTCTCCACGCTTACCTCAGCAGGAGAATTGATAATAGAGACCTGCAATCCATACTGGAAAGCTCCAGTAATGCCCAGGACAAAAGCCAGGAGAAAAAGGTTGTAGCTCATTTTCTTGCAGGAGATAAAAACAGCAAACAAACTGGTTCAGCTATCCAGACACGCCTCCAAATGTCCTGGGTTCCTTGGGAGCTCTAAGAGTTTGAGCAATTCCCACACCTGCCTCCTCTGAGATCAAGGAGCTGGCAATAGGAGATCACAGCTACTAAGGCACAGGACAGTGAGAACTTTGAGTAGAGACAAAGCTCACAGATGTCTCCCAGAACCCAGTTACACACTTCAGTGCTTCTCTCTTCAGCTTTGGCCATCTTAATCTGCACTGTCATAGGAAACTGGTTGTGGGAGCATAGTGCAATGTGCAAGCATTTTGTGAATAATTCCATCTATTTGTCCTTTCTCCTCCTGCTTTCCCACTTGTAATCTCACCTAAAAGAATATTTTGCTCCGTGACTTGGCTGTGACTACATAAACATTTGGGGATTGAAGGGCATTCCTGCTTGCATAGTTTATTCACCCTTTCTTAGAACTCCCTGATAGGAGGCTTAAGAATATAGGACTGCAAGAGAGGCACCTGAACCCCTTTCCACTTCCACTGCTCCATGTTAATGACTGTCCCGAGGATATTCTGGCCAGCAATAATAGCATGATGCTGCCCCTCTATGCTTGGAAGATTTCATATTCAAACAATGACTGCCAAAGCATTTACAAGATGATTTCCAATCAGGGGAGTGTCATTGCTTGAACAGACATCAAACCTCCCCACACCAACTTGCATGCAAAGGTAGTCATCCTCACTTGCAGTCTAGGTCTTTCCTGGTGCTTCCTTTGGTTACTTTGGAAAAAGTTCTTTTTTATAGGGAGAAAGAGGAGCCTGGGATAATATTTCAACAGGTCATTTTGTTCTTTCTCAGTGCTTATGCTCCCTTTGGTTTGTCATGAAGCTCTTGCTGTTTGCTTTGTCGTTGTTGTGGTGGTTACTGAGGAAGCTGAGGGTAGCTGGTGAGCTGTGTGCTCCTGCCAGGGCTCTGGCAGCAGCTGGGGACAGTAAGAGCTGCAGGAGATGAGTAAAGCACAATGACAAAAGCACCAACAGGAGCCAAAGTCCAAGGACTGGCTCGAACCAGAGTGGGCTGGCTCGGACTCCCTGAGTCACAGGCTGGGTAATCAGCCATCACATTCAAAGGAAAAGTTCCTCACTGCTACCTTGAGCCTCAATTCAGCAAAACCTTTTGAAGCCCAGCTTGGCCAAGCCTGACAATGCCTGTGCATCCAACTCTTGAATTATAAACTGACCCTTTAACAGTAATGGTCATTGGCTGGAAGTTCAAGTCTGTATCCCTACAATATATGGCAGGTGCTAGGAAAGTTTAATGTCACCTTTAAATCCTGATTGTAAAGTCTTTAGTTTTATCCATATTTTCCAAAGGGCTTCTTTATCCAGCAGTGTCCAAGATGGTTTTGTTAAAAGGCTTTAAAAAGTTATTCAAACAGCTTATGGGGGAATTCCTTCTCCTGGTGAATGGCTGCCCTTGGCAGTTCCCCAGGCTAGGATGTGTCTTTGGAAGAATCCCAGCCCAGCTGGGATGAGAGCTGGCTTGTGCAGTGTTTGAGGACAGCAGTAGTCCTAGTTTTGTCAGGTGTTGATGGTTATTAAACTATCCAACAGTGCACAATTATTTGATTTTCAAACAGTAATATCAACTGTGAGTCTCCGAGGATCACTTTTCAAGGTGTGTTTTTGCCTAACACATGATAAGAAAGTGTGAACAAGTGTCATAGATTTTTCAGTTGAAGGTGTTTTAATTCAGTATCAATTAACCAGCTTGCTAAATGCTTCAATTAAAATGTAACAATTTAAACCAACTGAAATGTAACAACTGTTTGTGTTTGCTTAATCAGTTTATAGACCCGTGATTTCAGGACACAGTCAGAAAAAAATGCTGGAAGTTGGAATGAGGGTTTTCTGCCACATGTACTCACAGGACCAGCCCTAGAAGCCAGGAAGTCAAGTAAATATGCATCATTTCTGCCCCAGCCTGTTTCACACTGGCAGGGGCTGATGGCCTCTGTCCTTGCAGGGCTCTGGGAAAAGGCACTCCTGACTCACAGGAGTAACCACAGACCTGGCCAAGGTGAGGATCTCTGGACAGTGCAGAACTTTTCTCTGACTTGTGTGTTCCAGCAGAGTGTGCCAGGCCTCTCCCTCTGCCCAGGCAGTCTCTTCAGCCCATCCCTGCTCCCTGCCCTCCTGCTCCCCACTGCTCTGCTTCCCTGCTTCACTTCTGTCTCTTGTCCTATCTCTGCTCCTCACCAAAGGATTGACAGAATATTTTGCCACCATCATGATGGTAGTGGCACTTGGTGCTTTGACTTTCTGTTTCACTCTTTCCATCTGCCCCTCACTGCTCTCTCCAAACTACAGTAATGAAAAGTATCTCTTCAGTTCCCAATTCTATGGAGTTCTGCTCTTCCTTGTCTTGTCTCAAAATCCTGCAGACTTCAAAACCTCAGTGTTTTCCAAGAGCAGACATATCTGCTCTTGCCCATGTCTATAATTAATAACTTCTAAAATAGCAGCAACCACAAAGGAAAAAAAATTACTTTTATTTTTCATATGTTATAAACTTCAGGTAGTGAAAGAGAGTTCTTGCACAGACTCTTCTTCTGAGAAATAGATCTGCTGTTCCACTCATGCCCAGCATGATTTCTGGGGTAATACACTCCAGAAACGTTTACAGTCTTTTTATTCAAAAAAGCTGTATTTTCATTAAAAATGTAGTTTAAAAATACACTGAAAAGATCTTTACCTACTTATTTTGAAAATGTACGTGTTCTTCTTTGTTGCAAACATGAGCAGTGCTGTGACTTTCATACAGAGTCAAAAGAAAAGAGGTGGCTTGATTATGACTTTGAGAAGAAACTGGAAGAAACTTAACCAGTCAGGCCAGTGCCTGTGAAAGGCCTTATTCAATGAGGAGTGTTGCCCTGTTCTGTATCAGGTTCACTAAAAAGAATCAATGTCACATCTGGGTCTTTGCCAGTGGGCTCTGTGGAGACAACAAGGACATGCAAGGAACATTGTGGTGTGATCTAAAGATCCACATCCAAAACCAGCTGCTGCCACGTGAGATCCTCACCACTCTTAACCTTAGCTGAGCACAGGTCCAAAACCCTACCAGATGCACCAGCAGTGTCCATGGGAGCAGAACAAACTGGACTGGAGAATTACTTGTGCTTTACAATATAGGACTGGAAGACAAGAAACAAGCCATGAAGAAAGCCAGTCCAGAATAAATAGTCTGCAAAACAATGCCCAAAAGTCTGTTGTATAATAAGCCACTTAGCAAGCACTAGAAGCTTTCTTTCTAATCCATCTGTCACATGTTTTTATAGCTGAAAATAATTAACTGCTCACTATTGCTTAACAAGTGGGAGTCTATTTGAAATCACTTAATAACAGAAACAACGGGAGCACCAAGACATGGTACTGGAAATTTCATCTGGTGTCTGAAAACAGAATTTAATCGCATTAATTTCTGCATTAGAAATCTCAGATTCAGGGGCAAGGAAAGGACTTCTGAGATGGAAGTTATTGTTTGGAGAAACTCTGAAGAAATTTTCTAAAGCACTGTATGGTGTTGTATGAAGATAAGGGAATAAGGCATCACTCTGTCACTCTCTGATATGGATTCTAAAATACGCGTGTGTTACTCAGTACTAAAAGCTGAGATCAGATTATTGAACTTTTGCTTGGATTTATCAGTGTCAAGTGTTCACCAGTTTTCAAGGTGAGCTTAAGAACCTAAGAGTAATATATTGTCCTTAACCAACACTTAACCAATACAACCTTAACCGTACTTCTCTCTTTTTGGCCCTGCAAGAGCACATAGCCACTGCTGAGTTCAATGCAGAATTCCCCCAGACACCATCTTCCTTTCTTCTGCTACAATGTGGTGGTTTTGATCTCCTCAGGACCTTTATAAAAACCTGCCCTGGTCTTAGTTTTGAAGTTCCGTTTCCTGAACTCCTCCGAGATTTCCAGGAACGACTTTCCCTTTGTCTCAGGAAGGAAAAACCAAACGTAGAGGGCAGTGCAGACACAGACCACAAGGAATGGGATGTAGCAGAAATGTGCTAGACTTTTCTGAGGAGGAGGAAAAAAACAAGACAGTGTTGGTGACATTCTGTACGATGACAAAAAGGCCACTAATCCCTCTTCCTGCACGGTCTAAAGCCAGCCAGGGATCATTTCTGTGAATCCTGGTCAGGGCCTCACATGCCTGGATGCAACAGCTCCCCAGCACAGATTGGGAGAGTTGACATAGCAAGAACAGTATTTTGAAATGTCTTTTCCTGTCTTTCTCTCTATATATAATTGTATAGAATGGGAGCCCTCAGTAGGAAATAAGACAGGAATACATATTGTGGAGTTCTGCTCCCTTTTGCTTCAGGAATCATCTTAGGGAATGGTGCCAGGGTCTGGCAAAGGGAAATTACACCACATCTTTAGTTTTCTGCTGTTACCAGCTGAGGACAGAGGAGGAATCTTGATCATCCATGCCCCAACTGATTCCACTTCCAAGCTAAAATCAGAAATCACCATGGGGAACATGGAGAAAGTTTAGTTTAGAGGAGTCCTGGCCACTGTCCTCATAAAGATACTTTTCATAGAAGTGCTATCTTGCTGCTTGCAATATTCTCTTTTCCTGGTCACTATCAGAGGCTCTTTCTTGTACAGAACACCAAAGAGCTGCTGTGCTTTGGGAACGCACCACAATGAATGGGAAGGCTGTTCCAACCAGAAAGAGATTGAACCAGAGCAGGGAGCCACAGATCATGTAAGCAGCTGGTCTGGACATTTGATCAAAAACCTCTGTGGGCAGAACTCCTGTTACACCAGCTGGAAAAAGAAATGGCAAGAAAGTTAATAATATTGTTGACATTACATTAAAAACAAGAGAACACATCTTAACAAGAAAACCCAATGTGAAGTATAAGAGGTAAATCTTTGGGTTAAATATTAAGGACTGGGTAATTATTCAAAATTTCTTACGTTAGAATGAACTTCCAGAAAAGGTTTTGTAATCCACATTATTCTTACCAGGACCCAACAGTGAGAAAGGCTTAAATTTACTTCAACCCCATGGTATTGTGGGGACTGGGACAAGAAATTATTGCCAGCTTGTGTGGCATGTGACCCTGGCAGCTTGGTTCTACCCTTACCTGCCTTCCTTCAAACTCATGTGAGCAAACAGTGCCACATCTGTACCTTCACCATGCAAACATCCAAAGAGCCTGTGTATGCCCACCCCCAGAAACTAATGGATTCTGCCACAAAAAGGCACATCAGTAGGCTAACAAATAGATGTGGAAATTGTGCTTCCAGGTATCTGCAAGAAAATAATCAGATGGCATAGCCAGCAATTTCTAGGATTAAAGTGAAGCATGAGGAATGCTGGTTTATAGCCCTAATGGACTGGGCAGCAAATCAAAACCTTGTCATCTATTTAGGCCAAGAATCACTTCCAAGTGCCTTGGCCTAATAGCCAAGAGGACTGTGAGGGGGAATAGGACAGAGAGATAAACAGGCACAGCCTGGCCCTGCACAACCCTGACTCACCAGGGGCGTGCAAACCCCTGTGAAATAGCCAAACACCACCAGCTGAAATTGCCTCCTTCCTTTGAGTGTGCTGTAGCTAAAGAAGGTCTGAGAGTTTCCATAAGATGCCTGCACACATCTCCAAGCCCCTGCAGTACCCAAAAGTTTCACTGAAAACACTGAGAGAACTGACCTGGTCCGATTCCAAAGCTCAGGATATAGGCGAAAATGCAGGCCATGCTGAGATAAGGCATCCAGCTAATCTGAGTCTACAGCCACAGAGACCAACGGAAAACCAGTGAGGGCACTTACACTGATTTGCCCCCACTGAACACCCCAGTCATATAAAAGGCAAAGCCCAACTCCAATCCACTTAAATAATTAACTGAAGTTCGTTACCTGCTGGCTCAGAGCGACCATGAAGACAATGGCCCATCCTGCCATGAAGATATATCCCCCCAGCAGCAGCGGCCTCCGACCAGCATAGTCTATAATCATGTTCTGCACAAAGAAACACAGTGAAATCAAGCAAGATATTTAACCTGTGTTTATGTTTCCTGCCTCTTTCCTCTTTACATTTCAGTACTCCGTGCCTAGCTCACTCTACAATAACTTTCAGGATAATGTCTGCTTCATAGCAGAAAGAAAGTTCTGGTGGCAGGAGTCAGGCAAGAAGGGTGTTCAGGGGAGATGAGAATGTCCCAGCTGCACCTAAACTCTGCCATTATCCCTATGGACACAAAGTAAGAGTGTTACACCTCTTAGAGATTTTAGACAGAGATGGCAATGATCTGACCAAATACCTCTGCATTAACCTATCTGGCTGTGGGTGCTGACAGACAGCCTGGCTGCTGTGCTTAAAGGGCTTCCTTGACATGGAAGGCAATGTAAACCCCAAATCTGTGATTAGAGCCTCTTCCCTGCCAACAGAGGCTGCATGTCATGTCACCAGAGTGCTCTGAGAGTCTCACACAGGTGACAGATGTGATCAGCTCACAGCTTCCCGTGCCGATTACAACATAGGGGATTTTGTCCTGAGGAATTCCAGCCTCTTGGAATACATAAGCTGCATAAAAATACATCTGTGGAGAGAAGAAAGGAGAAAGCAGTAAGGGAAGAGGTCTGAAAATACATCCCATCGTTTTTCCCGAAGGACCACACAGAGTGATTAACATGATGCCATACAGGCTATTTTGACAGCACCCTTCTGAATCTTCCCTTAATGCACAGGTGTATTTTGGGAACCAAACATGTGACATTTGAAGATCTCCACAGGCAGAGAGACACAATTTCTTCCTCTCTTGCTGCCAGAATGTGGAGCCCAAGAGCTCCCAGCCATGTCCCAGGACACAGGCTGCTTACCGAGTCATTCCCACAGAGCTGCATGGCACTGCTCAGCACAACGATGCTCACCAGCTGCCACCTCAAAGCTGGGTTTTGGAAGAGCTCCCAGGGGTTCTTTGCTCTCTGGCCTTTAACAGCAGCCTGTTCTGCCAGCATCTCTTCCAGCTCTGCACTCAGGTCACTGGTGCCTCTGAGTTTCTGCAGTGCTGCAAGGACAAGGGAACCTCTTACTCCTGGCCTTTCTCTTCAGTTTGCTGCTCTGCAGGGTGAAGGGCTGAGCAGCAGGTGATGGCTGCAGAAAGCTGCAGGACAGAGCCTGTGATCATGTTGTGACCTTCACAGAGTTGATCAGCTGTGGTGCAGCCACTTGAAATATTTGGGGGAAAGGGAGTGCAAACCCCTCACCATTGTTTGACAACTGAGTGTTTCCCAACAGTGCTTTTTCAGCAGCTATGCTTCTGACTCAGATCTCAAGTGACTTCCCTGGGAAATGTAGGCAATTAAGATGTTCTTGGTACACAGAACATATTCCCAGGAATAACTCCAGCCACTCTGCATATGAGGATTTGTATGCCACAAATCTAAGTAAATCCTTTAATATGAATTGGCTTCAGATTTGATCCTGAGCTCTTCAACCAGCATTTATTTCACTTTGTAGTTACAAAACATATTTCCCATTGTGAACACAAGTCTTACCTTTTGACCCTATTATTGTAGCAAATAAGTCTATTGTAGGAAGATGCCTTTCAATTACTTCATTAGGTCAAGATATAGAATATTCTTTAGTTTGGAAGGAGGAAGTGCTCATATTTAGAACTTGGTAAGAAACTTCCTACCTGTAAAACTTGTGACACTATTCCAAAAATGCTGGAGCCCGAAGTCTCACATGTTCTGTGAGGAGCCAACGGTCACCCTAAACTCACCAGAAATGCAGGATTCCTTGTCTCCACGGTCAATCAAGAGATATCTGGGACTTTCAGGGAGCCAGGGCAGAGCTGTGAGCTGGATCAGGGCAGGAACCACATTGCTTGCTAAAAGGAATGGCCAGCTCTCCTCCCCTCCTAGGAGCTCCCTGGAGAAAACAAACAAACACCATTTACACAGTATTTGTACAAGAGGGAGGGAGGGAGGGAGGAAGGATGGATTTAATAAGTGGGCTTCTTGCTTTACATTACCTGAGCCCAACAACCTGGCCCAGCACCAGCCCCAGGGCTGTAAATGATGCAGAAGTCAAGGCCACAGCTCCTCTGAGCTTCTTTGGGGCACTCTCTGCCAGGTACATGGGCTGGATGTTCATGCTTACACCTGGGCAAGGCAGATAAATACTGACCTCAGCTTGTGAGCAAAGGAGACAGCAATGAATGCAGCCACCTCTCGAGGCTGTCAGCTGCACTCTTCTGCTGCAGGCCATGTGATAACCAATCTACCAGTGCTTGTTATTTACCCAAACCTGCAATTTCACCCCGGTGCCTGATGTAACTAAAGGCACATTTCAATATTCATCAGTAGCAGTGGGTAATGAAACTGAAACCTGTCAGGGCCTCAGTCCTACGGTCTTTTCAGCACCAAATCCAAGGTTATATGCAATGTTTTCCTCTTCTTCCCCCTTTTGAGGGGAATATCGTGTATTAAGTCCTTTATATTGATCATTTCCTGGGATGAACTTCTACAAAAGTTTTTTTGTTGGTTCTCATGCTGGTGACTGACATTTTTACAAGCAGATAGGGATCCATTTTCAGCTCATATTTTCCCCATGCACAGAGATGCTCATGTGTAGTACACAACCCCTCTCCTGCCCGTGTATGCTTTTAAAGAAAGCCCTTAGAAACAAAGCATAACATCTACATTTACAACTTCTTAATTCACTTACATGAGTCTGGTCAGACTAGAGGATTGATTGCCTTAATATCTTGGATCATTCCTACTTAAATTTCTTCTAACTGTTACCACCTTCATCCTTCTACATTTCTCATATTGCCATACCTGCATTCACACCAGTAAAAAATCTGCTGAGCATAATCATTTCAAAGGATTTGGCCATTTGGCTGAACCCAGACAAGGTGGCAGCGATGATCACAAAGACATTGTTCAGCAGCAAGGACATCTTCCTTTGAGAGAAAAGACAGTTGTGAGCACACGTGTGTCAGGTTCAGAATCACAGAATCACAATAATGATAAATAATCAGATAAAACCTTTCCCGTGGCAGGGGCCACCTGCCAGGCCCAGGAGCTCCAGCTGGGCTGCTCAGCCCCAGCTCAGAATATCCTGGTTAAGCCAAGGCCTGCAGGAGGTGTCCCTGCACTGCTGCCTCCAGGGTCTCTGGGGGCAGCACCAGGCTCTCCCCCAGGTTCAGGGCTCTTGTGCTCACAGGCAGTTGCCATCTGAATGGGGAGGAATATTCCTTCAGCAAGCCATGTGCACTTTGGTCTGAAAATGCCCATTTGTTGAAAGAGGCGTTTTTTGTGTAGTGGTATAATCATTATGAAACTTTCTCAGAAAGCTTTCCTGTGTCCCAAGAGAAATTTCTGCTGAAAACCAGGGAAAAAAGAGAGCTCTATTGACCTATATTATTATTATTGCCAGAAATTCTCTCTAGTCCCTACTCACTGCCTTACCAGTGAGTCTCTGTTTCTCTTATTTATAATGGAATATGATTTTATTCCAAAGCAGTATGGGGTGAAATCTCTAAAATGTTAATGGATTAAGGAAGCCATATCCTTTCAGGTCTTCATAACCATGAAAGTCATGGGACCTCAAACCATAATGGGGCCTGCTTCATCATATAGGAGGAGCAAGCTAAAGTGATGGCACATAGAGAAAAATCTTGGGGTCAAAATAGAGGAAGGCAAAATCTAATTTCCTATTGCTTTATGTTGGTAACATTGGTTTGGGTGTTTGGCTTGGTTTTGTTTTGTTTTTTTTTTTTTTCTGAAGAGAACTGAGGATAGAGCTGTGCATGGAAGGTAAAGGAGGTAGGACAGATACCTTTCAGAGACTCAAGCACAGAATAAAAACATTCCACTGTGGAGATTTAATGAATATTTCCTGAAATATTTCAGACCAAAATGTGGATGCACAGCCTGTGAGACATGGGGAGATGGGATGCCAGCACTGCTCTTTGTAAGCACCCTCTGTTTTCCTAATGTCATTCCCATGGTTTCTTTTGAAGAAAAATCCTCAGCCTGATGCATTATGATTTCCTATTTAAAAGGATGGCAGATAACTGGACACAAAAAATGATGGAGATTATGTAGGTGGGTACTGTGATAAGGAGTTGAGCTGAACTCTTTGTAGCAACTCAGCTGGGTTGGAATGTGACAAGAAGGTAATGTGGGGGGAAAAATCTTTTCCCTGTTGAATTTTGAGATACAAAATACTGTCTTGTCAGGTAGCTTCTCCCTGCCAGCCCAGAGTGTTTATAGCAGACTGATCTGTGACACAAAACACACTTTCATTATTTTTAACCATGGTGGGTATTTTGCCGTGGGGCTCCTAATTCCTCTTGGACTAAAGGGAAGCTGCAAAGCTTAAATTAAACTCCTGCACCTCTTACCTTCCCAGCATGATGGCCATGGGACCAGCAACCACAGCCCCAGTGAGGCCTCCCAGAGGGTAGGCAGAGACAGTGAAGGACCACAGCAGCAGGATCACGTTGCTGTCCAGGGGAAGCCCCGTGCGCTCCAGCCACGTCGTGTTCATGAACGTCTGGATGTACTGAGAGAGAAGGACAGAGCTGCAGCACCACCACAGAGGTGAGGGGCACACACAGCAGGGCTGCTTTGTGTTCATAAAATATCTGTTTATTCTGTCTTTGTGCTTCCAATCTCCTCCAGCTCTTAGATGTGTTTTTAGCAAAGAGTTTAGGGCCTAAAACTGTTGCTGTTGAAAAGTTGCTTTTGGTTTATATCTCTATGGAGTGATACTTGAAAATTTAAAAATTAATTTCATGGGTCTCGCTTTGAATCTAAGGGCAAAAATCAACTTCGAAGGATGCAGGTTGGTAAATTTTAGAATTAGATCTTGCTAAAGCACTTGAAACAAAGCTTTTGAATAAATTCTTGTGACACTAGGTCCTGCTTAAGGGTGCCTTTTGACAACAAATCCTGCACTCCAGATGTGAATTATACAGAGGGAATGACACATCCTTGCTTTCTGCCTCTCAGCAGCAGCAGCAGCCTGCAGATTTCCAGTGGCACAGCACTGCTCACAACCCAACAGAGGGTCTGTCCTGGGGGAGGCACTGGGACCAGCAGTACTTACTGAGGCTGGAGCATTGATGATGGAGATGTTGTAACCATACTGGAAAGTGCCTCCAATCCCAGCAGCACATATTGTCAGGATCAGGATCCTGTTCTGAAGCTGAAGAAAAGGGCCAGACAATGGATGGCTTCCTTGCACAGAATAAAATGACTCACCAGGCATTCAGATTCTGAGCTGGGAGATTTCCCCATGGCCATGGACACCCAGTGCATTGGGGATTTACTGGTGTGCTATCATTTCTGTCCTTTCATTATAATAACACCCATTTTAGATGAGAGTGCCTTCCCTGTGCTGCTGCACACATTGCACAGAGCAGACAATGTTCAGCAGCCCACAGCTGTGTATTCAGTATTATGATACAGGTAAATGCATGGCAGAGAGTGGGTTCCTATGCCATGTTCAGGTCTCCTCGAGGACATTTCCTCGGCACTATTGCCACTTGCTTGTATTGCCAAGTGCCACTGCTGCTGTGCCTTGGGAAGCACGGGCAGGGGAATGTGCAGCCGTGGGCAGCATCACAGGATCGGGTCTTGGTATAAAAGTGAGGGCTCTTGATTTTTTGAAGGGTGGAAAACAAGCTGTCCTGGCTGGCCCAGCACAGCAGCTGACAGCTCACTGCCAGGCTGACAAGCACAAACACCCAACTTTTCCCCACTCTTCTGTGCCTGTGTCCTTTTTTTCCCCATCTGTAGGTGAAGTCCTGTGATAGGCAAGGTGTGCCCTGAGGGAGTCTTGGGACTGGGAGCTCTGTTCCACATCTCAAGGCCTCTCTGAGCATGTTGGGGGTCCCTGGTCTTCAGCCTGACACCTCCTGCACAATGTTCTGGGTGTCCCAAGGCCAGGATGGCCTTTGCCAGCCTCCTGCTTAAAAACTGCTCCCACTGGGAAAGCTCTGGTGTAACATGAAGAGCCCATGCTCAGGCTTGGCTGCTTGCCAGTCAGGGCAGGGCACCTCAGGCCAGATTCTGTTTTGCTACATGAATATGACCCCAGTGACCCCGAGAACTTAAATAACCCAAAGCTGGGAGCCTCTTTCTGCTTTACCTGCTCATTTTCTTCGTACAGAGCCGTCCACCAAAGAAAAGGAAATTTTTCTCTAGTCTCACAATAGCTCTAAAACCACAAATTCAAATAATCTTGGGTTTTTTCCTTTCCTCAAAGTGTTTTCTTCTAAATAACTTCCATACCAGCCTGAGACAGGATGTTCTCCCAGGACAGAAATAAAGCCAGACTATTCCAGCCCTGCAGCAAGAGGAGACTGAGCTCTCCTGTCCCAGCCAGCAGCAGATAGATTTCACTTGCACTTTCCATGGCTACACCACTTCCCTGTCTTGTTACTGAGAACTGAGCTAAGGATTGGGCACCTCATATCACTGCTGCTCCTGATTATCCTTTTTCTCCAGGTGGCAGAGTTTCCTCCCCCTGCAATAGCACATTTCTTTTTCATTTACAACGTCTAGGAGTATACCAGTCCTTCTGCTTTCATTACAGAGTGTATCCCCTATCAAGTCCTGTATCACTGAGGTCTTTTGTGGCCAGGAAAAACGCTTTGTTTCTCCCTTCAGGAGCCAGCAAACACTTCAGTGCTCAGAGCTGAGCTGTGTTTACAGAGTGACCTTCCCAAGCCTCCCTTAACTCCCAGCTTCTGCACCCTTTTCCCAGCCACCGTGGAGGTGTGCAGCTGCCAGGAGAGCCATCAGTCTGTCCATTTTATCCTAAGGACTGGATTGAGTTGGAAAAATAAATCTACCCAAACCTGACAGTACTTAGACAGCCTTATAAAAATTCAAATAAAAAAAAAAGAAAAAATTATCAATAATAATAAGTAAAATAGATGTTTTACCAGTCTCTGCAGCTTGTTCATCCTCTTTCATAGGTTTTCCTCTGTCTGCCAAAGCCTCTGGTACTCTCACGGTGCTCTAAAGGATTATTTAAATCTCCAGCATAGGAATGTGTAGTTAGTCACCCATTACGTTAGGATAAGACACTTGATTTGGCAGGTGTTTTGCCAGCTGATTTACATTCTCAAAATGGAGCTGCATGTTCCTTAGCAGGACAGTTCAATTCATTTTGTCAAAAGCCCATGACAGTCCAGGGAAATGATTCTCCAAGATCCAGGTCTGTCTAAACCCTGTTGAAGACCAGTGTGGTTTACAACATAAATTTCTTCTCAGAGCACCTGGCACAGCTACCAGTATCACTTCTCTGATTAAGTGTGATCAAAGCAGAAGTGAACTACAAGTTTTTTCCCCCGATTTTATTTGTCCTGGAACACAATCTACGATCTGAAAGACAAACCAGACCTTGGTCCCACGGGTGACAGGAATGAATAAAGCCCAAGTCTTTTAAATCTCTGGTTATCCATGGCCTTTCCCTGTGCTCCTGTCAATGTCCTGGTGGCAGGTAGGCAAGCCAGCTGCTGCAGGAAAGGCTGCACTCCTGTTCCCTCTGGCACACAGCAAACAGCCACACTTACTGCACTGGATCCTGTCGAGTACAAAAGGCAGCAGTGACAGCCTTGCTTCTTTCTATAAAACAGGAAGGCACTCCCTGGCAGTGGGAAATCCTTATGAATCCTAGAGCTGGAGATGGAGGCATTTTGCACTGCCAGCAGTAACATTAAAGCTGCTGATTCACAAAATACCCGGCCTTCAGGTGTAATCATCCCTTTAACATCCCTCCCTCCTGAAGAGTGAAATTTGTGAGGGCCCTGACAGATTTCAGAGTATTTGAAATAAGTGAAATGTTTTCAAATTCCTCTTTGTCCCTACTCAGGTTTTACTGCCCCTGAACAGAAATATGAACCTGTTCCACAGCACAGAGGTATTCTCTGGTGAACGTAGCCAGGGATGTGGTGCTGCATAAGCTGCAGCCACTAAGTGGCAGGAGAAGTACAAGATTTGCTGTATTAGGCTCTGAATCCAACGTGCCAGCACTCTGCTGCCTGTGGCGTGTGGCAGGGCTCAGATGAATACTTCCAACAGCTTCCCAAACAGTAACTTGCTAACTGGGAAACAGCTAACTGTGCAAGTCAACAGGCACTGATGGACAGTTTAGGCAGCATATATCAAGAGCAGGAATTAATTGGAAAAGGAAAGCTCTGGTTTATTCATGCTGTCTGCTCTGAGCTTGTGGCAGTTGCCAGAGGTGAGGGGGGTCCTGTGGGTAGGCAGGGAGATGCTGGGGACTGTGGCACAGGCTGTTCCCCAGCCTCCCCGTTCCAGGGGGGGCATCAATTGAATGTTCCTGGGGCAAGATCTGTGTGCAGCTGGCTGGCTGGAATTCCAGGAAGTGGTCCTCTATCTTTGCTGGTAACAGCTGCCTTGATGAGGAATGAAGGGATAGATTTTTTTCCTTCTACACAGCATCCATATTTCTCATGCTTTAGTGCTGAGAGATGTTCACAACTCCTATTGTGTTTCTAAGTGACTTTTTGCTGCACCTTGAAAACCCCAGCTTTCCCAAGATCTCATCCTCGTGGTCAGAGTTTCAGAGTCGCAGCTGCAGATGAGAAATCTGCTGGGTCAGGGTCTGTCACCAGGGTGCAACCTCTGCTCTGCAGTTACTCAAACTCCTCGTGCTGGAAGACTTCACATAAACCCGGCAGGTTTCCAGCACTACTGGGGGGACCCACCACCCACTTCCTTCAAATGCTCTTTCACTGAACTCAAACCTGCCATAAACAGGCTGAAATATGATGCCACGAGCATGGGAGAGGAGTTATTTAGAGAACGTGATGGCAGTCTCTGCCTGCAATTATCTGACTGCAGGAATAAGTGGTAATCCTGCCATTAGGAAAGACCATCAACACATGCTCTTTGATCTGTCACGAACTGAGAGGTTCCAATGTTTTAGTGTGTTTTTACACCAGAATCATCTGGACCAACTTCAAGGGGAGAAAAAGGGCCCCATTTCCATCTGTGAGGCTTGCATCTACAGGGTGAATTCTCCCTACAAACGCTACAGTGTAAATTGCAGAAGAGATTTGGAGCCGCTCCCTGGCTGGCTGTTGACTTTGCCAAGCTCTAGCCCGGCTATTTCTGCAATCCCTTCTCACTTTCCTGTAAGGACCACCACTATAAGACACAAAATGCCTCTGTTTGCTTGTCCTGACTCTTGCAGAACTCACTTAAAATACAGAAGGCAAATATTAAGGTCTGCAAACAAGCAGCTTTCTCAAGAAACATGCAGCAGCTTTGCTGATTTCATGGTGAAAGCAATGTTTATGGAACTTAGTTGTTAAAATGGATTTTCTTTGTAGGAAATGAGTGCCCTGCTGTGACACCATTATTCTCAGTTCCAGCAGTTCACTAGTGTTCTTTACAAAAACCCCACAATTTATGTAAGTTCAAGACACTGTATAAGAACTTCAGGAAATGAGCTTCATCCCAGAGGTTTCTCAGGGCAGGGACCCAGTGCTGACAGAGCTTCTGCTACCACACAGAGTCACTGGGACGCTTTCCAGAGCAGTGGAGATCCACGGGAGCTGAGTCCTTTGAGGACACAAGGGTTGATACAGCCAGGGGAACAAGCTGCTCTCCCTTGCTAGCTGGGATTTTTGGGTGGCAGAAGAACAGCTGAATGTTCTATATGTTGGATCAGCAGCCTGCCTTTTCCTCCACCTAATAAGAACTAGAGCTTCTCTGGGAAAACTGAGAAAACCCAAAATGCTAAAAAGAATGAAAATATCTTTTTTTTGCAGCCCATTGTGAGCTGTAGGTCATGCTGTGGCTGAACTATTTCTTTTCCTTCCATCTTTGTATCAGACATCGATGCGAGCAGTTATTGAAACGGGGTGACCTCAAGGCCAGAGAGAACAAAGTGCTTGGCTGAACAAAACCTCTGTTTCTGTGTGTGAGAGAAGAGCATTTAGACTCTATCAAATGGCATCACATGTTGCTGAATGTTCTTGTCAGAGAAGAGGAAAATGTGTGCAGCAGTGTCAGAGCGTCAGACTCATCCTCCTTTCTTATTGAACAGCCCCTTCAGAGAGAGCTTTTGATTAGAGCTCTGTCCTGGCTTACTGAGAGGCAGCTGGACTGAGACACACAGTCCTGCCTCTGGTGAAAACCAAAGTACAAATACCTTTTCTGACTCCTTGGAGGGGCCTTCAGCAGCTGGCAGCACTCTCAGTTGATGTGCTGCTATTGTGAGCTGAGCACAGACCTTTTTTTATAAGACACAAGCATAGTTTTTCAGTTCTCTTGTTGGTTTGGTCACAGTGCTTGTGAAATGGATGTTACTAAATAAAGGCCCCTAAAGGATATTCCCTAGTGACAGCTGTAGGAGGTGACCTGTGGTAAAGGGGACAGATCACAAGGCAGAAGAATTTAACAAGGATTATTAAACACTGGAGAAAAATAACTGTGCAAAGAGACAGACATTTTCCTGTTTGATGTCTTCAACTCATGATCAGAAGCTGTTTTGGGAGAGGTGCTTTATTTGGATGTGTGATGAGGCTCTGCTCAAGGAGGATTTAAACAAGATCTTCTTTCTCATGATATGCCAGACACAAAGCTGTATTTTTGAGCTAAAAACCATAGGAAATAAAAATAACATTAACTGTGATTTACAGCAAACCCTGTGCAGACCACATGTCCTTGGAGGGCTGAACTCTACGTGCTATCTTTAGTTTCTTTCTAACAAACAAACAAAATTAAAAATTCATCCGATTCTGAATGATTCACTTTCTCCTGACTTCAGCCACCACAATCCAGACTCAGCTGATTTGGAACGAGAAATCCTTCAATGAAGGAGAAAGAATTTATACATGGCTATTATACATGGAAAAGTAAACATTTCAAGTGTCTCAAGCTGTTATGATTACACAGCTTATCTGTGTGCAGCGGGTTCGTGGAGCTCTTGGCATCTCTTGCCCATGCCACCAAGGACTGAGACTGGGAGCTGAAATAACCTTACAGGAAGCTGCTGCTGGCTGGTGGGGCTCCCTTGTTCCCTGTGCCAGGGCATCAGGCTTGTAGAGACCTCTCTACACCGGGGCTGTGCGGGTCTCTGGCACCTGGGGAGCACCGTGGGTGAGACCTGGAACACAACGGGCGTGGGCTCCTATCCTGGCATGGGGAGGCTCTCAGAGTGGGAGTGGCGGGGGTATCTTTGTTTTCAGATGAAGGAAAGGCTTGGGGCTGTAAGCAGGGCGGTCGAGCTTGGGGTGATGTGGCAGGGAGTGAGCGCTCTCCCCCGAGTACCCCGCAGCCCGGCTGCAGGAGATGCCTGCGCCTCACCGCGCCAGCCATGACTTGTGGCAGTAAGGACGCGCTGCAAAACGCCGTCGGATGAAGTTACAAACAAAATGCCCGTGGTGTGGGAAGAGCAGAGGGCACATGCCACCGGCTGGACACTCAGCAAGTGCCTGCCTGGGGCTGTCTTCCTGCCCCATCAGCGGTGGGAAGGGTGAATGCCCTGCCCAGGGCGCCGAGGCTCGTTAGGGCCAGGGCCAGGGTTGACACGGAGCACAGCTCCTTTCATCCTGCGGCCCCAGGGGCTGCTGCGCTGGGCAAAGTGGGAGCTGCCGCCTTGAAACTAAGCCTGTGTTTACTCTTGAAACTATTAGTGACGGCAGTTAGATCTTGAACTCGTTACTGAGCCCGAAACTATTACGGTAAAAACAAGTTCCAGATGGGCCCAAAAGGAGTTGTTTTTGTCTTTACCGAATTAGAATGGATTCCATGTCTTCAAGTTGCTCTGGTATTTATGGACAGGAAACATGAATTACACACAATAATTTACTACAAACAAAAGAGATGACTGCTGCAACAGCCCATTTATCTTTGCTCATGTGCCTCCTTGAGGTTTATGTGCTGTTTAACTCATGGGGGGAATTAATAGCATTTTTCTCTAACTCTGCAGTTTTGGTTTGCAGAAACTGAGAGAGGAAGCTGTTGAATTTGTGCTGCAGGTCACTATCACTAAGCCTGCAGATGCACAGTGGGTAAATACTGCCTGGCAAAGAGCTGCCTCTGGTGCCATCACGTTTTATTCCTTCATTTGAAGGACTTGTGTAAAGGTTACCTTTGGGAGTCCTTCTCATGAGTTCCCCTGGCTGCTCCAAGAGCCTGCAGACAGAGCCCTTTTTCAAAGCCTCTCCAAAATGGACTGAAGTCTGGGCATGGGATGTATTTGTACAGAAACTCTGAGTTTCTGACACTCTGGGTTTTGAAGCTGATGCTGCACATTGACAGCAACTGAACTGATCCCAAAAGGAAGAGGAGCCCAGCAGATGGCAGGAAGCAATCACTGTGTTACACCTGCTTTGAGTCCCCAGGCAGGGGCAGGAGGACAGTACAAGGCAAGAGGAAATCAGTGAAAAAAACACCTGGGCAGCATTTTTCTGGCAGTCCCTCTCACCTTCTTACAGCTGAGACAAAGACTTTGGCTTTGCTTTTTTTCAGGCTTTTAGTTAGGTTTCATGATTTTATAAAAAGCCACATGCCAGCATCACTAAGGGGTGTGTGTGTGTGTGTGAGAGAACCCAAATATGTGGCTGGGCTGATGGGAACTTGTGGAAGGCCATAATTCCAAAAACCCGTAAAATGTGACACGGATTGTAATAAAAACTAAAGCTGCCCTGAGTGTACTGTAGTGCACGAAGTCAGCTTGGCTGAGCTCTGAAAGGGAGTGAGATCATGGGCAGAAAGCAGCCTGGGAACTCAGGGTGACACTGAAATTTGTTTGGCCTCTCCCAGCGGGAGCAGCTGAGCTTCCCAATGCATTTCATCACTTCTCCCCCTTCCCCCATAAAAAAAAGAGGCCTTCACTTGAAGCCTGGACAAGTGGAGTTCTCCAGTTTTGGCTAGAAAAGAAGGGAAGAGAATCAAATTGAGAAACGAACTACTTTTTTTTTCAGATTTTATGCAATGTCTAATTTGCACATAGTCTTCCACAGAGAGTAAGTGGGATTTGATTATTTGGATTCTCATCTCTGTGGAGCCAGTGAGAGCCTCCTTCCAGCAGAGAGGCTCCCAATATTCATCTCCCAGCCTTGGTTCACATACAGAAGGGGCAGGAATCAGGGTGCTTGATTTCAACTTCTATCTGGTCTCCACAGGCAGCAAGAGCAGATAGGAAAACTCTAATTCCCCACCCAAAGGAACAGGATATTTATTCATTTATTGGCTCTCAGTTCTTCGCCTCAGTTGCCCATTCTGCTGGGTTGGGAGCTCTGTGGCACGCTGGAGGGCTGAATGCAGCAGCCCAGCATTTTGGGCTGAAACAGCCACAGGAATAAGGGCAGCCCTTTGCAGAGCTCCTGCCCCCATAAATTTCCCTGCAAGTTCAGCCCTTCTCAGCTGCCAGGGCTCCCAGCAAAAGCCTGTAACCACACAGCCAGGCCTACTGACAGTGCTGCAGTGTGGGGTCCAGCCTCCCCACTCAGCCCCATTGCCAGGATCCCTAAGGCAGCTCCTCCTTCTCCCGCAGCCACAGCAGAGGCACTCTCAGCCCAGGGCCCTCAGGAGCCCATTCTCTGGTCTGACATTCACCCATCTCTTGTCTTCTCTCGTCTCTCCCCCAGCCCACTGCTTTAACCTCAAGTCCTGTCATCTTCCATCTGGGTTTTGTATTTCATCAAAGGGCAGTCAGGGTGGAGGTTGTGGAGGACACCAAGGCTCCCTCCCCGCCGGTAATTTCATTTCCCATTAACTGAGGGTTTAAAGGGAAATCTCAGGGCTCATTAAGGCTCTGATGACAGCTTAAGCCTCTCCAGCACAAACCCAACACCAGGCCCATTCCTCCTCTGAATCCAGGGCGGCTGTAACATTAGACCCGACTCGCGAGCAGGGCAGACAGGTCTGGGAAGCACAATCAGCAGGAGAGCGAAGGATGTGGGGTTTCTGGAGATCTTTATCCCCGCCGTTTCCAGGAGCGCGGTCCGTGTCGGACACGGGACTCTGCTCCCTCCTGAGGGCCGAACGCCAGCGCTGCCGCTGCCGCTCCCGGGCCGCCCTCAGCACCCCCTTGGCGGGACCACGCACTCCTCTGTTTCCTCCAGCGACCTCCTGCGGCCTTGACAGCCCGGTGCGATCTCGCACAGCCCAGGGAAGCGCCTCAGCGCTCCGTCCAGGAGGCAGGAGAGGTTCTAGCAGGAATTACTGGAACACCCGGAGCCCTCGGTGCCTCAGCGAATTCCAGACCCTTCTGAGCAGCGCAGCAGCGGCAACACAGCCCGGCTGAGGCAGCGGCAGCGCCGCCCTTCTCCCAGCCCCGCCCTCCGCAGCGCAGCGGCTCCCTCTCCCTCCGAGCCAGCGGGGGCAGCCCCCGGCTCCCGAGGGGACACGGCGGGACCGCAGCTGAGCGCACCGCGGCGGCCTCGGCCGGGGCAGGAAGCGGGCAGTGCACTGTCACTGTGGCAGGACCCGGGGCCCGGTCCGGCGCGTGGCGTGCCGCCTCAGGCCAGGTGCTCGGCCGCGCTGTGCCGGTGCCTGCCCGCCCCGGGCCCTGCGTGTCCCGCGCGTCCCCGGCGCTGGCGC
>VZTR01002642.1:148020-189668 GCA_013400775.1 Chaetops frenatus | reverse complement strand
GGGTGATGGCAGCTGCTGTGCCTGTCTCCCACAGCAGCTGGAGTTCATCACCCCCTTCCAGCTCTACTTCAACCCCGACCTCATCTTCAGGAAATTCCAGGTGAGGCCTCGCGCGGGGTCCGGGGCCCCGCCGTGCCTGGTTCCCGGCGAGGGGTGGGTGTGAGGGGCCCGGGGTGTCCCGGCCGTGCTGTGTCATCCCCAGGGGCTCCTTGCCCGGCGCTCCGGCCTCCCCTGCCCGCTGCCGGCTGGGTCACCAGCGCAGCGTCCCCTCCTCTCGCAGCCACCTGCACGGGGACAGCTCCTTCCAGCCTTTCCCTGCCACACACCATCTTGGCGTTTCCTTTTTTCCCCCTTGGCTCAAGACCCATCTCTTCCTTCTCTGCTACGCCGTGTGTAGCAGCCGCTGTTGGGCTGGTTGGAGAAGGCTTTATTGTAGAGAGGCGTGAAAAGTAATTGATGTATTTCTGGGTGCCGAATTGCGGCTGCTTGTCCTCTCCAGAAGAGTATAGAAATCTTCTTTCCCACACCTGGGAAGGTGAGATACTCTGATGTGTAAGGAGATACTCTGATGTTTAAGGGTAGGGCAGCTGCCTGGTGTCCCGGGGTAGTTCTGAAGGGACAGGTTCGTGACTGGGCATCCCCTGTGGACAGTGATGGGCTGCTCTGCATGTGATGAGGAGACACCTCTCTCCACCTCCTTTTCTCTCCTCTTTCTCTTCTCTTTCAGATATGGAGGCTGATCACCAACTTCCTCTTTTTTGGGCCCCTGGGATTCAGTTTCTTTTTCAACATGATATTTCTGTATCCTTTGGTCTCGGTGAAGTTCTCTGCTCCCATTTTGGCTTAGCTGCAATTCCCCCAGTCCATCTTCCTCCCCAGCATGGCTTGTCTTGGCAGCAGTCTGGGGCTGTGGGTTCTTCCCTTGGCTCTTGTGAATGG
This sequence comes from Chaetops frenatus, assembly GCA_013400775.1. Lineage (NCBI taxonomy): Eukaryota > Metazoa > Chordata > Aves > Passeriformes > Picathartidae > Chaetops > Chaetops frenatus. Next base: position 188,729 of record VZTR01002642.1, on the reverse strand, counting down.
AAGCCGTGACCCTCCTGCCCCTCCATCTCTGCTTGCAGCTGGGCAGATGCTGCCCAAAGGCTGAGGAAGCTGGCAGTGCTGCTGCTGTGGAGAGCAGCAGTGCCCATTCCTGGGGTGAGCTCTGGCTGAAGCACAGCAGGTGCCTCTTTCTTTCCTTGGGGTCAGCGAGGTGAAGTTTGCACTGCTCTGTTCTGGGCTTGCACACCTGGCTGACAGCTTCCTTGGGGGGCAGTAGCTCGCAGCAGCTTCTTCAGTTTCCCAGGAAATCCTGCTGTGGGGCACAGGGTGGCCAGCTGTTAATTTCCTATACTGCAACCCCTCCCTTCTCTCCTGCTCTCAGGTACAGGTACTGCCGCATGCTAGAAGAAGGCTCCTTCCGTGGAAGGACGGCTGACTTTGTCTTCATGTTCCTCTTTGGAGGGTTTCTCATGACAGTATCCTTTTGGGTTGGTTGAGGCTCTTTGGTGTCTCCTGAGACGCTGTGGAGAGTGTGGGGCTTGTCTGCTACCTCTGCATCCCAGCTGTGTTGTGGTGTGGGGCAGGTACCTGCCTGCTGAGCAGCACAGCTAGTCCAGGAACCTTCTTGGTGCCCCAGGCCTGCCAGGCTGATGCCCTGTGCCCTGGGAGGGCTCTGCTGAGCACGTGGTGCAGGGGCAGCTTCTGGCTGTTGTGGCACAGCCTGTGCTCCTCGCCTTTGCCACCCTTGCCTCGGCCTGTGCCTCATCCAGCGTGCTCAGAGGAGAGAAAAGCTGCCTGGGATTGTGCTGCTCTCTGCAGAGGTGCTGGTGCCCCTGGCAAGGGGCTGGGCTCCCTCAGCCCTGCAGAGGACACGTGGCAGTGTGCTCGGGAAGCTCAGCCTGAAAGGAGGCCACGTGTTCTGCTCCAAGAACCCGTCCAGCTGTGGCAGGGCCACTGGCTGAGCCCTGGAGAGTGCAGCGTGGCTGTGACTGCATGGGGCTGGCTCAGGACACAGGCAAGAACGTGGAGCCACGAGGACAAGGAGTGGGTTGTCCACATTCTCTGTTGTCAGCATGTGGGGCGGTGTGAGCCCATCAGTAGCTGGAGGTACCATCACACAGCTCAAGTTCTTTTCACAAGACAGTAATCTGGTGGTGAAATATATTTCCCTCCCAAGCATAAACCTTTTCTGAATGTCTTCTGTTGTCTTATGCAGATGGCTCAGAGCACTGCTGTCCCCACAGAGCTCTGCAGGAGGTTGTGTGAGCCATTAGCATCCAGGTGGCTGCAGCAGCCACGTGCTTGGCCGTAGGTGGATTTGGAGTCCAGCAAAAATACAAAGGCAGGGTAAATTTTTGTCTTTGTCTGTCTCCTTGTGCTCTGAAGAAGGGGACTGTGAATTCCAGGAGCCATCTCACTGCTGAACTTCTGTAGAAGACAGATACTGGATGTGAGCTGGTTGTTAAGCTGTGCCACGGTCCCAAGTGCTGTAAGACTGCAAAAGCCCTTCTTTGAAGGTCATTTTGATGCTCATTTTGTGAAGGTGATTATATGAGCTCTGGTGGTTGTAGACATCAGTATAAGGAGTGAGCAGCCTGCATGAGCCACTCCAGAGTGTCTTGTTCAGGGGTGCCATGGAGGAAGATGTGTGTGGGGACAGTGGTGGTGGTCAGTGTATCTCAGCCAGGAAAAGCTTGGTGACATGGGCAATGCCTCGGAAGGCTGTGATCAGCTGCCTCTAATTTGGGTTTCCTGTCCCAAAGCACCCTGTGCTGCCTGGGGGTGGTGCACAAAGTGGGTGGGTTTTTTCCTTGACTCGGTAGTTCCCAGCTGTTTGGACTCTTTGCCAGCCTGTTTTTCCTGGGCCAGGCTTTCACCATCATGCTGGTGTATGTGTGGAGCCGCAGGAACCCTTATATCCGCATGAACTTTTTTGGGCTTCTTAACTTCCAAGCCCCCTTCCTGCCCTGGGTCCTGATGGGGTTCTCTCTGCTCCTAGGCAACTCCATCATCATCGATTTGCTGGGTAAGTCAGGGCTGGTGGGTGATGGGAGCAAGGACACCTTGCAGCCACAGCACTCGGTTCTCATAGGTGCTGCTGGGTCACTTCTCTTGGTTCCAGCTGACCTAAGATGCTGGCTTGCCTAAAGTGAGCTGGCTGGGTTTCTGGGTGGCTGTAAGGGGGCCTGGGTTTTTGCTCGTGACCTGCTTTTTGGTGTGTCTTTCCTGGGGGCAGAAGCTGGGTATGGTGAGCTCTGCCTGACACTCTGCTGTGTCTGCTCTCCTGGGTGTGCAGTGCTGTCCTCAGGCCCGTGGGTTCCCTGTGTGCTGATCACAGCAAACTGCAGCACCTGTGGCTCTGCAGGGAGCTGGATGTGGGCACACAGCTGAGGGATTCTTAGTCTTGCTCAGCAGCTCTGGTTCAGCTGGCAAAGGAGTCACAGCTGTGCCTGACCTTGGTGGCTTTTCTCCCCAGGGATTGCAGTGGGTCATATCTATTATTTCTTGGAAGATGTTTTCCCCAATCAGCCTGGAGGAAAGAAGTTGCTGTTAACCCCTAGCTTTCTGTAAGTAAAGTTGGGTTTTTTTCTGGGCTTAACTATGGGCTTTCTCAACCTGATCACTTCCATAGCAAACTGTGACCTTAAGAGGCAACTGCCTGCTGACAGCACCTCAGCTCCACAGTTCCTGCCCTTGCTGTGCTATTGGCACATTACATAGATGTGTACAGGGCCCATACAGCAGCTGCTGCTACCTTCAGCTTTGCTGTCTTGCTAACTGCTTGTGGAAATGCTAGGAGGTGGGGGTTTTTCTGATGTATTTTTGTAGTTTAAGAAAGCAGAGTATGTTCTGCTTTGTGCACTGATGATCAAATCTGACCTAGTGATCAAGGAAGGAGGAGGTACTGTCATCACTGTGTGGTGAGCTGAGCAAAAGAATGGTTGGTGATGGTGCAATAGGCTGGACCCCCACGGAGGGCCAGGGTGTTCCTAGGAGGGCTGGGGCTTTGCCATCCTCAGCTCAGTTTCCTAAGCTGCCTGCCTGGTGGGATGGGCATGTCCCTTGCCAGGAAGATGGTTTTTGACACGCCTGAAGAGGATCCCAATTACAACCCCCTCCCTGAGGATCGCCCAGAACACCAGCCTAGAGACCAAGACCACAACGAGCAGCAGCATCCACAGTAGCATGGGGGACTTCTTCATGTGGCCAGATTCCTCTCCTCTGGCTGGACTTAGGCTGTGGCCCAGAGGTCCTGCTGGAATAACACCAGTTGCCATTCCGATGTGTCGTGTGTTACTGTTTGTGTGGGTAACCCATCTTCCCCTTGTACAAAGTGGATCCACAGAGCTTTGCACACAAGGACTCCTGAATGCTTCCAGAGGTGTTCTGGGGACAGGGACTGAAGTTGTGATGGCTCCTCAGTTACCTGGTGTGGGATTAAGTATTAAATGGGGTGTTAAACCAGTTGTTCCTTCTCCTGCTGTTAATGACTTGCTGTGTGCCAGGTCACTCTTGCCCTCTGTACAAAGACTAATGCACCTGGCTCTCACTGTTGTGAGACCTCTTTGTGGGCTTTCACTGAAGTAGTTCTGTACCATGGTAGAATGCAGCTCAGCCTCTTTCTTTCCTTTATGTCCCCCACTCCTTTTCTGGTGGTTGTTTCCAAAGAGTCTTTACATTAAAGTCTTTATTTTTCAGTTGTGTGTCCATTTCTGCCAGGGCCAGAGGCAGCAATTCATCAGGAATTTGCTCAAAACTGCCAGGTTAGGGATTTTCTTTTGTGGGGGGCAAGGCAAAGGCCAGGCTAGCTGGAAGATGTCCTTCCCCTCTGCTCTCAGCAGGGCTGCAGAGCACGAGGAGTGTGGGGGATGACTAACTGGATAAAGGGCTGCCTGGGAAAGGACAAAGGGACTGAGCTGGACACTTGATCCAGGCAGTGACTGGAAGCAGCACTTGACACTGGATATAAGGACTGTCTGCACCTGCAGTGTAATTCTACTCTTGTTGAACTTTTTAGTTCTGAAACTTAAACATCTGAGCTTCAGGGGAAAACTAAACAAGCTCATCCCTACCCTGACACCTGTATGAAATAGATCTGCTCATCCTTGCTAATGCAGCACACACTGTGCTTGTACCCGACCTCAAAACCTTCAAATCTGCACACATTTTATCTCAAAACACCACTGGCTGCTCAAACTTGCAAACCACCACCAAACTATGCAGAGAAATGGGAGTAACGTGCATCTGATGAAGCACACACACCAACTCCCCCTCCCCTGTTGACTTCCAATGAAAACACTCTATCAAAAATCAGACCTCATTTGAATGAGCTCTGTTGCTGCATTTTGCTTCCCTCTAGGAAGAGGATGAGAGGCCTGTACAGGTTGGTAATTTGTTCTAGGAGACACAGTGGTCCCAAGGGCTAAGCAGTGTCAGACTCAGCAAGCACTGGCTGGTGCTCTGCTCACCACCTAATTATAACAGAGCTGGTGTTCCAGTCCCTAGAGTTTGTCTTTGAAGTCTGCAGATGTTCTGGTTTAAATTGCTTCAGAGGGGGCTTTGAAATGCCAAAGTTGGGCTATGCTTTTAGGTAGGGTACCAGATTAACCCAAGGAACTGTGATAGTAGAGCAAGAAAGCTGCTCCTTGCTGTTCTTCCCCAATACTCCTAATGCTACATAAGAAAGCTGGCTGAAGTGCCCATTTTCCTGGACTTGGTCTCCTGACTGTCCTGCCTTGTCCCTGGCTGCTTCCAGGGACAATTCCTACAGCCTCTCTGGGCTTGAGAAGCAGAGACAGGCTGCAGTCCTTGTGTGCCTATACCTTGTTGGGAACTTGAGGATTAGTTATCACAAACTTCACAGCAATTAAAACAACTGCACCAGAGATGCTAATTTGAGGCTAAATAAGTTTCACACTTAGTTTAGTCAAATTCCCTGAAGAGGCTGCTGGCAGAAGTCTCTGGTTGTGTAACAAAGGGATGCTGAAATGTTCTCAAGAAGGCTTGCTGTTTTTATGTCCATGAGCCAAAATATGTTTTACATGGGAAGCTAATATGCAGCAGCAATCCCAGGTTTTGTCTTACTTGCTCAAATAACCTTTCAACCTCTCTAATATGAAGTAATGCATGGAGAACCACTCTGGCACAGGAGCCTAGGATAAGACTGAATAATACTATTACTAAATTGTAAGTTTCCAGTTTCTGCAGACTAACATCTGGAAAAAGTTCCCTCCCACCCAGGAATCAGAGCTGTCTCTGCTATTACTCAAGTTTAAACACGATAAATTAAGGCCAGAATGTGTTTTTTGACTGTGCTAGCAGGGTGGGTGGATCAGCAAGGATCATAAAACCTATGGCTTTATCATAAAGGCCTGAACATAACTGTCAGGCTGCCAGCAAAAACTGCCTTGCTTGCAACATCTATCACTTCTGGCAGTGAATGGTAGGAACTTTATCAAAGATATGGGGTACCTCAACAGCAGGACAGATTCTAATTAGTTTGTAAGCAAGCTTGGATTTTTCTTTAAATCTCACTTCAATGGATTTTGTTTTTGAACTCCCTAGAGAAAGAGAGGCTCTTTCTAGGGTTGCAAAATCCTGACACTGCAGTGCTAACAGTGACCATAGCAAAGGCTTCAGAGAAGCTTCAGTCCCAGTGACTGGAGGCTTTGCCTGCTGTACCAGTTCAGAGACTGTGCTGTTTTCACAGAAGACAGGGTTCACCACACACCAGGCTGACATCTGACAGAAATGACCCTTAAGTCTGTGATTTCAGTTACTGTTCAACCTTGTTGAGTGAGGCAGCTGAACACCTCCCCAGGTTCATTACAGACTGTGTCAAGTGTGGTAACAGACCAATCCTTAGAGAATTGTTTGCTGCTTCTAGTCTTAAGTCTCTTTCTCACTCTCCCCTGCAACAAAAGGTTTAGGCTGTTTTACCTGTTGAAGTAAAGCACAGGAAAACTGAATGCATGTGAGTGTTCAGGACTATACCCAAAAGCATTAATATTAGGCCCTGGGACTGCTCAGTTACCAGAACAGCACAAAACATGGTGAGATTCACTGTCCATTCAAACTTACTGAACTCAACCTACATTGTATGCATTCCTTTTATTTAAAAAGTTATCCTAATAGTGCAAGTTGCACCTATACAAAAGGATCTTTCCACTGTCCACACACAGGTATGTAAGGGCTCCAACACCTGCCCCAGGTCTCAGCTGGGTCACGCCGCTCACAGCGCTCTTGGGACGTGGCACTGGGGTGGAGGGGGTGGGGGCAGAAGTCAGCAGTACTGGGAACTCGTGGCAAGTGGAATGTGTGTCCCCTTCAGAGACAGAAAGACCCCTGCCAATCCTAGATCCATCTGGGGAGAGGAATAGGGACAAAGTCTGTAGGAAGAGCACCAGTGTCACAACAGGAAGGTTACCAGGCTGGAGCAGTATTGGCCAAACGTCTCATGCGCCTAAGGGAGAGAGAGACAGAGGTACAGTAAGTGCATGTTACAGCCATGGGAGCTCTTCTCAAAACCAATGCTTTTGTGGAGGCTGCCACAGCTTTGTCAGCCCTGTAGACAGGTTATTCCAAGACAGAACTCTGCAGTCACCTGAGAGTGCCCCTGTTGATAAGGCTAAGACACTATTTTCACTAACAGCTTTTAGGGCACTTTTGCTCATTAACTCTGATTGAACCAACTGCTACTGTAAACTCTTCAGTCAGCCATAGTTGATATACAAAATAACTGTGCTACCGTTAATCAGCAGAAAAAAAAAACATCCTGGGAGAGAGCTGAGCCAGTATATTTACTGTTTCCAAAATGTATCTTTTGGAGAGATACTAGCCATTCATTTTTATCCGCCAGGAAGAATTTCATCCAGTAGGTGCAAGCTCTCAGCAGCTTGTCAAACAGCACTTAGCAGGTCTCTGTGGGCAGAGCTTCTCCTGGAACCACACAGTGCTCCCATGCTGGCAAACAGGTTGGCATCAGTCAGGCTAGAACTGGGAGCTTGCCCATTGCTACGTCAAATTGAACTTTAAACTACATAAAAGGAAGCTTTGTGGCAGGGTTCTAGGTAGCACAAAATTTCAGTATGTTTGATTCATGTCTTCCTACACAAACAACCCTCTTGGACAAGCAAAGAGCCCAAGGAAAAGAAAAAAAACTGGTTTTTAAAAAAAAGGAAGCTTTGTTTGGAGCAGGAGATAGTAAAGTAGACATTTTGATGGTTGTGGAGGAAGGTGATAACAGTTTAATACCCTGAAGCTTAAGTTTCTGTTGTGGTGTGCAAGTCTGACATCCTGCCAGTTGGCTCTCAGTAGGGAGAGACAAACATGTAACTGCTTGTAACTTCTGTCAAGGGACAGGCCAAGAGAACTGTCCAAAGTAGTGGCAGTACCTTGTGTTCCTGTCCTGGTCTCTGATCTTCTTCTCCATCTCAGCGTCCGTGAGGGTTTCCAGGAGAGGGCACCACTGGTCAGCATCGCCCGTGTTGCGAATCGCGATCTCCACCGTCGGCAAAGGGTTCTCGCTGCAGGGCAGGGCACAGGCCAGCAAAGCAACATCCATCAGTGGGCCCAGACACAAGCACAAGGGCAACAAAGCAGCATGGACAGTGTTTCAGGCTTCAGCATTCCTTCTTCACTCTGCCTAGTACAGCCTGGTTGCCTGGAGTTCACTGCAGGCTCCTGCTTACACCCTTGTGGAACCTGAAGTTTCTGGGAAAACAGCTACTACACCCATCCCCAGCCACCACTGGAGAGGGATTTGTGCTGGACCTGCACTTTTCTCCCACACAGGCCACCCCTGGCTGGCAGGGCTCAAGTCCGAAAGGCACAGCTCATCCAGCCCATTAGTCCTGGGAGTGCTTCTCTCAGCACAGCCCAGGAGCTGGGACTGTTCACAGGGCTCCCTGTGCAGCCTTGCTGTTCTGCAGCTATGCCTTACTGCCTGGAGTTTGCCTAGCACAGCCCTGACAGCTCTTCCCTGGCAAAAGGCTGCCTTTCTTGGGAGCCTGACACTGGAAAGAGCAGTCTTTTAGGACCTGCTGTTGCAACCAGAAGCTGTGGTTAACAAGCAACGGAACACCAGGCTGTGCCCCAAATCACAAGATCTGTTCCTCAGAGATTTCTCTGCCCTGACCAGCTGTATTATCACATGCACAAAAATATTTACTGCTCCAATAGCTGCTTTTCAGTAAAAGTCAACAGGAATTGACCAAGAGTAGCTTCCCAAATATTGACAGTGGAGCCGGAAGCCTAGCATAAATACAGAGGAGCCTCGGAATGTAAATGTTTGCTTTGAATTCTCAAAAGTGGCTCAGCCTGAGCTGCAGGAGTGTGTGTGAGAGGAGCCCTGGGACAGGTGGGCACACACATCTGGCCCCCTCCCTGGGGACATGCACCCTGCACAGGATTTCAGCACTCACAGGCAGCTCTCTCATTCCCTCAGGAAAGAACTCAAATGCTAATCATCATGGGAACACACAACATCTGCATCAAAGCTAATAATCTAAAATAACAAGTCTTCAAAGTAATGAAAAATTAATCCAAAGCCTTTGGTATCTGATCAGGGGAGGAAGCTTTAATCAAATCTACTTCCAGTACTGCTGACTTCCACTAAACAACACTCAAACCCAGGAATTTCATCTTAGTCCTAGAATGCCACACATTCCAGGCAAAACATTAGACATTAAACTGGGGTTTTGTTACTGTTAGCATGATCACTACCTCACTATGCTTAACACTGAGCATTCACTGAATTAAATGGGGGACGGAAAGCAGGAGTCATGCATAACCAAAGTGCAAGGCAACTCAGATACCACATTTCTTTAGTAAAGAATCAGAGAGAAACTCCAAAATTCTCCCTCACCTCCCAACCTCTACAGGAGGACAGCTCCTCCTTCACTGTTTTTGCTGATGAGGAGCAAAGTGCTGCTGCCACAATGGCTGAAAGGCACTGTCAGCTGCAGGCATCCCAGGAGAGCAAGGCCCTGTCTCTGCTCAGGGTCCTGGCCTCTGGCAGCAGTGTCAGGGAAACGTCATCTTTTGGAAAGGCTGGGAGGGCACCTCAGGCACGTGGGTTTGGTGTGTGGGAGAACCTGTGCCATCACTCAGGTCCCAAAGGCAGAACTGGCTATGAAGTGCTGTGTGCTGCCACCAGAACACTCAGCATTGAAGGAGGGAACACCCCAAAGGCAGCAGTTACCTCTCTGCCTGCAGCCCTGCCCTTCTACTGGACCTCAGGCTTTCCTTGTTTGGCACAGAGCAGGCCAGCTGAAAAAAGTGCCCTGGCTTTCATCAACTAACAGACAGTTTCACCTCTCCCACAGACGATTAAGAGGCACATGATTTCTCAAACCCCCAATGCCTTGAGATGTTGAGGTTCTTTTGATACATCTAAAGCAGACCCTTTCCTGACATCAACGGAATGATGTTGGAGCAACCACCACTCCTGTGGTTTGGAAATTCAGGAACTAACCAACCACAGAACCCAAATATCATTAATCACTGTAAGGTTTCAAAAGTACTCCTTTCTTAGAAGACAAAAATGGAAGAGCAGGACATGTTTGTACTATGACAAAAAAACGAGGTTTCAATTAGGTGTTTTTTCCTCTCTGAACAGCTCATGTCTATGTACTTTGTTCTGCTGGGGTTCCTTTTTTAGTTTTTTATTCTCCCCCTTGCAATACTGCCAGAGTCCAAAAAAGACCTGAAATCTGCCTGTTTGAACCACCCCTAAAAGGAACCATGGCCCAATCCATGTTTTCAGAGAGAACAGTGTGAAGCTGGCATTAACATGAGCCTGGGCAGTGCTGACTAAATCTTTACTTGCTGCAAGCTCCAATGACTGAGCAGAAGCAAAGGGAGATATGAACCCTACTCCCAAGAGCAAACACAGACACAGATTGCTTTCTTGGATATTTGCAACACATGGAGAAGCACAGGAAGGAGGGACAGACACTTCACTCTCTGCTGCTGCAGGACACAGGTATCAGGTTCTCATCTACCACCCTGCAGGTTCCCATCACTTCTCAGGAATGCCCACCCACTGCTTTGTTGTTGTTATTGTTGTTGCTGGATGTAGTCCCAAGCCAGAACTGCAAAAGCCAGGCCAAGGTTGTGGAGGGAAAGATAGAAGCCACCTCCCAGTTTCCAAGGGACAGCAGCAGGATGGACACACAATCTAACAATTCAATTCAGAGTTTAATTCACATGTGCTAAAGGGTTCCTTTCCATTTTCTATTATGAATCACTCTGAGAATCACTTTAGAATCAGGCAGTTGCTGTGGAAGACTGGCAGGATAAAAGCTACACCCAGAGGAAGCAGAGTGAGAAGAGTGCAAGAGCAATGAGGCCAGAGCAGATCAGTGTCTGTTTCTCACAGAAGGCTGACCAGACAGGAAACCTTTGGATGAAACAGGAAGAAGGAGCAGAGCTCATGGCAGCAGCCAGCTTCCCCACAGTCTCCAGCTCCTCTTTGCTTACTCCCACTCCAGCTACTCCCCGCTCTCTGCCTGAGGTAGGACAGGGCCAGGCACATTTCCCTGTGCTGCTTCCCTGAACTGACCCCTACAAAACTGCTGTCAACAGTACCATTCCCTCCTCTGCAAGAACAGCATTTGCTGAACTCTTAAACTTCCTTAACTGTCACCATGACCCGAGGTCACAAACCCTCAGAGTGTACATTAAAGGACTGTTACAGCTGCAGACTCAGCACTGTGCTGTGGATAACATCAGTGCAGGAACTCACCACAGAACGCTGCACAGCACAACTGGAAGCCATTTAGGAGACAAATTACAAAGCTGACTAATCAAACCTGACAATGCTGCATTCCAGCTGTGAGAAGGGCCTATGATCAACTCACTTCTAATATCAGCCTGAGTAAAGAGGTACAGTTTCCATAGTCCAAGTTCAAAAAACAAAAGCTTGAAACAGTGGATGGCCCAAGTCAGGCAAAGCCAACAAAACAAAAAATTTATCTGGGGCTCATCATAACCTTACATTAGAAGAGGGACTGTCCCTGTTAATTAATTCTGTCAGCAGAAGCTGACATTTCATCAATATTTGGTCTTGAAATGCACTAGACCCAAGAGGAAAAGATACTTAGGTACAAGCACAAAAATTGTTAAGATGGACAGGATGGGTACAAGCCATAAGGACTAATTCCAAACAAAACCTTCTGCATCAGGTGAGCTGTTCTAAGATCCATTGATGCAAATGCCCATAAAGTACCAGCACAGCCCAGAGCCACCCAAGGAGGTGGCAGTTCAGTACCTGAAGGCATAGGTCTTCTGATGCCAGCTCAGCTGTCCCCGGATGCTGTAGGCAATAGTAGTGACAAACTCCCCGCCCAGGCCAAGCTCTGAGCACAGCTTCAAGGCAAACTTCTCTGGTGAGTTCTCCTTCTCTGACATGTCCCACTCAAACTGGTCTACGAGGGAGATGTTTCCTACATGGATGTTCAGCTGGAGATAAGGGAAGAAACAGGTTATTTGTTCCCACTTTCACAAAGCTCTGTCCAAGGTAACTGAACTGACGAGACAGAGGCTGAACAGAACAGAGCAGTAACTCCTAGCTCATCTGCAGAGCTCCTTAACTGAATTCTTAATTTCAGTAGCATGAAGACCACTCAGCATTGGTCACCAAGGTTCAGCTCTTCCAAAGGAAGATGGCAATGCTTTAACTGAACTATTTCATCATGGCAGAGGCTGGGCACATGGATGTTTAATCATCTGTCACCTTGGATCTGTTCTCAATACGAAGGACAAAACAGAATCTGGTCGCAGGACTGGAATTAAGAGCTCCTCTGCTCTGAGGGAAGCTTCTGTACTCTTAGTCCCCCACAGCATAACCAGAGAAACCCAAATGGTTCAGCTCTCATTCTACTGCCTTCTGTATTACCTTAATAATAACCCGTTGGTCTGACTGATCTTCTAGGATGCTGTCAGTGGGGTATGACTCGATCTGCTGTCGGATGGCAGATGCAATAGCAGGGACAAAGGTCAGGGGATTCAAATCCAGGTCATCACAAAGAATCTCAGAGAACATTTCTGGGGTCATGAGCTTTTCTGTCACAGAACAAGAATGAACACTGTAAACTTCCTTAGAAATGAACGTCTGCCACTTACAGAATACACAAAATCCCACAGAGTGAGGTGACAAGGGGGATCCCAAATGCATTACTTTTTGCTTTTAAAAGGGTGTTTTGTACCAGGTCTGTAAGGACATACACACTGATACAGGGACTTACAGCCTTCCTTACCTGCTCCGTGGTATCCAGACAGTGTGGCCACAGAAGCCACAGCCATTGACCTCAGCTAGCAGAGTACTCTCAGACCACTGAGCTGACAAATTGGCTCAGGAAAATATGCCAGTTAAACTCTTCAGATTACATGTGTCCAGGAATGACTGCAACCCATGGAAGTGGCAGAGTATTTGCTAAGAGATGCAAGCACTGAATACAGTCCAAAGTGGAAGAGCTTTAAAGCTTTGTCTGTATGGGCCAAGGACATTTGGTGATGGACACAACTTTATCTCTCCAGCCTCAGGAAACTCTCCTTGTTACATACCATTCATGTTCCACGTAAATGCATCTCTGAGTTTCTGCCCATCAATTTCCATATCAAGCCTGATTGGAACCAGAACCTCTGGCTGGGATGCATTCTCATGGATCACTGCTGGGTCATGGTCATCAAAGCTGAAGTGAAGAGCAACAACACAGTGTATGCAACGAGCACATGACACATCTGGCATCCATAGAGGGAAGGCAACATTTGCTGGAAGCAATCCCCACACTCCAACTCCCCAGTCTGTCTATAGACAAGACTCCTCAATGCAAGCTTACAGGGCTATGGAAACTAACACCACTTTATCACCTTTTATTACATCTATCTTAACACATTCCTGCAAATGAAACAAGGAAGCTTTCTAGGATTACATTTATCTTGGTTGCCTCAACTTTTATAATGGAAAAAACGTTAGTCATGAGCTTCAGCAGCATTTTCCACTAAATAAACTAGATCAAAGTTACTAGTGTATGTCAGTGAGAAGCAGTCTGTCCTTCACAAAGAGGGTCTGCAGGCTTCTCAAATGACAACTGCTCAGCAAATCAGCAGGAAGTAGAAGGAACTCATCAGGAAAAGAATGAACCATTTTCCTGACCAAAGGAAAGCCTCCCCTCCGAGCCATGGATGGCTACTGTAACGCAGAGCCTCGAGACACACAATTTAACTAAGAACCTCCAAGTTAATGACCTGTAGGTCTTTCATCAGCTGGGGATGAATCATAACATTACATGAACTCATCGCACATACTGTGAGCATGTCATTTTGGTAACTATTTCCACTTTCCCAAGGCAGGAAGCTGTCTTACCACAGAGGGAATGTTCTCTTCTTATCCCTGCCCATGCGGTTCCTGTTGATGGTTGTTGAGCACGGCACTGCATCCAGGTGATGAGAGCTGTTGGGCAAGGTCGGCACCCACTGGTTGTTCCTCTTTGCTTTCTGTTCTCTGAAGGAGACTGGATGTTAACCTGCAGGCCCTCAGCACCACTGCTGCTACTTAAGGAATGGGGTAGTTTTAAACTTTAAGTGCTATTATGAGTTCCTGCTATTTTATTCTGGAACCATCAGCACTAGTGTTCTACCAGGAACTCATGTTCCACACCAGCCGCTCGGAAGGCCATTCTCCAGCTCACAAATATCCATCAGATATGAATCCAGGTGCACCTTTATAAATACTAGATTCATATTTGGATTTTCTGTCTATACTTTACAAAAGGACTGCTGAGAAATGCAAGGTCTCCAGAAGGCAGTATGTGCAGAGGGTGTTTGGTAAAACATCCGTCACAGATGGAATGCAGTAATTGCAAAAGAAGTTGTATCATCAAACACTTAGATTTTCCTTCCTGTTTTATGTGGGCAGTAACCCAATCCTTACAATCTGGAGATCTCCATTTGCTCAACACTGCAAATGAGTTAATTCAGACTGGCAAACAACCCCTGCACAACGGCCTGGGCTTTTGCAATTCCTTGTGCTTCCTGCTCTTCCAAGCAGCTCCGTTCTGAGCTTGGCCCTCACCGACGCTGGTTACCTGAGGTAGGTAGGAGGTTCTGTGCTGATAGACACTGCCTTGTACTTCTCATCATTTCCATCCAAAATCTCTTCCACTTCAGAGGCCTTTAGCAGCGTCACACTAGTGGCTAACGTCGTATAGCCATGATCTATTACCAGGAAAGATGCCAATAAATAACACGGAAAATGCTACATAGCACTGTAGCACTAACAGGCTACACAGTGACAAGCCCTCTCTGTCACTGCAGGAGGGACTCAAACAGAGATACAAATGTCCTTTGGGCTTCATCTTCTTGTAGATATTTACAAGGCCCAGAAAACAATCAACCCTCAGTGGACTTAAAGGTCAGAAATAGAGATGCAACGGTCAATAGAAAAGCTGTTAAGATTTGGGAAAGGGGGAGAAACCTCAGGACAGCTCTTGCTGAATGACAGAGACCATCTGCATTGGAGAGTCCTGCTAAGGTTCTGAGAAAGAAGAGTTAGGCATGGGATCAAGAGGCACAATTAGGGCGACCACAGGAAGAGATCAGAGGAAGAGGATTAGACATTAATATTATTGTAATAGCACCAAAGGTCACAGTGGACATTCTTCCTCTAGCACAGCTAAGAATAACACACAGATGAGACTTACATCTTCGGGGACTGTGAGACCGCTGATTTTCTGTTGGGGGAAAAAAGAAAGCAAGAGGTCAGCAGGATACTTGGAGGAAAGAGACATAAGCCCAGAGTAAACTATTATTTTTATTATGCTTTAGTCTACAGGACATACAAGAAGTCATACTGCTAAGAAATTTAACTGCTTGCTGTTAATCCCTCAACAAAAACAATACCAACGCTCTCCCTGTAACATCACATCAGTAGCAACACACTACAAATTCTGAGAAGCACAAACATCCAGTCCCTGCAAGAAGCAAAAGTTAAGCAAAGATGCACATCCTCAGCGAGGCATCCTTGCAACACTCCCGCCTATTTGATGAAAGAGACAAGAATGCCCCTTTTAGTCTATAAAAATATCTTCTGAAATATTGACTTGGAGATGTGGCTTTTGCTTTGTGATGAATGTAGCCAACCCCAGCAATTCCATGGTGAACGTTTCCATTTCAGAACGTTTTTTGATCAGGTGATATTTGTTGCCAGGCTGAGCCAGGAGCCACCAGTGCCACGGCTGCAGGGTGCTCCACCACTGGGGCAATCTGAAGTGATTCACACAGCCCTCAAGCTTCTGAATCGCCAGGAACAGTTTCTCAGAGCACAACTTTCGATAAACATTACTGGGGATGTTTACTCATCTTCTCACCATGTGAAGAGGCCACTATCTTCTTCCTTTCCTCCACCGTGGCCAGCCGCCGCCAGAGCGAGGGGTACCTCTTGTACAGGGAGCCCCGGAACATGCGCAAGTAGTTTCCCACCTGCAGGAAGAGAAGGGCAGATGTGGCCTGCTAATTCCATTCAGGAGGTTTGCAGCAGAAGCTGGAAGGAATTCAGCTCTTTTTCATGCTTTTTCATGGTAAGAAAGGCCTCTTAAGAGGGCGTTCTAGTTGGGGTTTTGTACTGTGTTTGGCATCAAATAGCACCGCGGTTTTTCTGGCAGTATGGGGAACAAAATTTGTATCAGCACTTACTTCACTGGGGCTATCTCGTTCCACTAGGTACAAAAATACTGCCATTGGTTGGTAATAGGAAATTTAACAGGAAAACACTCCACTCATCTGCGTATTTTTTAACAACCTACCCCTTCTTTACTTCAGTTTCCACATCAATGTGCAATACCCAGGTGGAATTAAACTAAACCAGGTACCCAGCTCTCTGACACATTATTTTTACTTTGAATCTCTCCATCATCTAGACATTATTTGACTACAGCAAATGCCCAGAGACCTGTATTTTGTTTTAAACCCTTCGAACACCAAAAACGTGACTACTGCCAATAGTCCTCTTTCAGATTTACTTACCATCTGTAAAGCAGTTCTGGTCTTCCTGGCATGAGATCTCACCTGTGCTGAAGGCTACAGCAGGCCTTGCTGAACAATGCAACTATTTCTAGACTCTGAAATCAAATTTTTAGCCTGACGGGACACTGGCAGACTGCCACACAACAAGGTTTTTATTCCTTGTTTGAAAAGACTCTTTTTGGATCTCACATTTTAGCTGTATCTTTCACTCTACAGTGTTCATCAATAGGCAGAAATTAATGGTAGATAAAAAAGACAATCCTTTTCCTTCTCCATGTACCTGGCATGGCAATCTCACAGCTCAGCTGACTGCAGTTACAGTTTTCTTTCAAACTCTACATTTCACATGAGAGAAGGAGGGGTGTTTAGTACCTGCTCAACCTATACAGCTGGCAGTTAAACTTACTCAGTGGTCCCTTTTTCACATCAAGCTGGGGGCTATAACATTTTTTCCTGATTTCAACTGTTTCCCTGGTGCTAAAGGGCCAGTGTTTTTTGCTTGAATAAGGCTTTTCTTCAGGGAGGCTCAACATCCTCTCAGCACGGGACAGCACGGTGTCAGCACGGACACTGGGCTGCCAAAACTCTGCCCGCCGGTGTTTGTGGACCAGACTCGACCGCACAGGGCAGAAGGAGCTGCCCTGGCCGATTTTGCTGCTGTTCCTGAGCGCAAAGGCCCAGGTGTGGGATTCCTTGTCTCGCAGCACATGAAATAACCCGAACCCCTCAACAACTGCGCACGGAAATTCTCGGTGATCAGGAGCGGGGCCTCAGGCTGCGACCGGGCGAGGATGCGGTCCCAGAGCCCGCCTTTACTGGGAGCACTGGTCCGCCCCGCTCCCCCAGCACGGCCGAGGCCCTCGGGCAGCGCCCACCGGGGGCAGAGGAGACCCGCGGGGCCGGAAGGCCGCTCCCCCCTCAGCCGGCTTCTCCTCCGCCCCTTGCCCGCCCTGAGCGCAGCCTCCCGCATCCCCCGGCCCGGCCCGGCCCGGCCCCGCATCCCCCAGCCCGGCCCGGGCCCGGCTCCCGCCCGGGCCGCACCTCGGAGCCGATCATGTAGAACTCGCCGTCCTCCTCCAGCTGAAACTTGACGGGCTTCTGCCCGAAGGTCTTGCTCAGGGCCATCATCATCATCGCGGCGGGGGGCGGCGGCGGCAGCGCCCGGAGAGCGGAGCGCGGCCCGGGGGCGGCGGCGACAACGGGCGGCACCGCGGCCTAGCGAGGGCCCGCTGGGCGCATGCGGCGGGCGGGGCGAAGGAGGGACGGCCCCAAGGGCAGGATGTAGAAAAGAGGCGATTTTATTGTCGCGGGGCGGTACATAAATACACACAGAGCGCCCCCGGCTGCGGCTCCGCCCGGAGGGGGGCGGCACCGGGACACGGCAGCCTGCCCGGAGCCGTGTCTGCCGCCGCGCAGCCGGGTTAGGCTGGAAGGTGGAAAGGGAAGAGGTTGTTCGCAGCCCAGTGGTGTGTGGCGTAAAGCTGAGCAGACACGGAGGTGTGCGGTGCCAGCCCGGGCCGGGAACGGCGGTACGAGAGCGATCAGTACATCTGAGCAGCCGGGGACGGGAAGCTCGCCGGGATGAGCGCGGGGCAGTGTCCAGCACTGGCACCCAGCACCGGGGAGGGAGGCAGGGAGGGGGCCCCTTGTCTGTATACAAATCGGTACAAAATCCTAACGCGTACTAGGAATACAACACCAGGCCGGGAGTAGGGCTGCGGCAGGGCCCTGCAGCACCACGGCTGCCCCGGCCAGGTAACTCCGGCAGCAGCCGCACGTNCTGCTGTTCCTGAGCGCAAAGGCCCAGGTGTGGGATTCCTTGTCTCGCAGCACATGAAATAACCCGAACCCCTCAACAACTGCGCACGGAAATTCTCGGTGATCAGGAGCGGGGCCTCAGGCTGCGACCGGGCGAGGATGCGGTCCCAGAGCCCGCCTTTACTGGGAGCACTGGTCCGCCCCGCTCCCCCAGCACGGCCGAGGCCCTCGGGCAGCGCCCACCGGGGGCAGAGGAGACCCGCGGGGCCGGAAGGCCGCTCCCCCCTCAGCCGGCTTCTCCTCCGCCCCTTGCCCGCCCTGAGCGCAGCCTCCCGCATCCCCCGGCCCGGCCCGGCCCGGCCCCGCATCCCCCAGCCCGGCCCGGGCCCGGCTCCCGCCCGGGCCGCACCTCGGAGCCGATCATGTAGAACTCGCCGTCCTCCTCCAGCTGAAACTTGACGGGCTTCTGCCCGAAGGTCTTGCTCAGGGCCATCATCATCANCCTCCTCCTCCTCCTCCTCTGCAGGTAGGGTCGGTGTCCTTCAAACCCCCGGGCTGGGGGTTCTTTCCTCCTTGGCCAGCGTCTGGAGCAGCAAAGGGCTGCCGTAGTGAGTTATGTAAACATAGGAAGTGCCATTGGATCAGTTCTACAGGATGGGGTTCAGATTAATTATGAGAGCATGATCCCATTCCAGGCTGGCTTTTGGGATGCTACTGCTAGAAGACAGTGGCCGCCCTTGCCTGTAAAGAACGCGGCAGCTGCTTTTATATTGATAGCAACTGAGGCTGGGCTGCTCGAACTGGAGAGGAGCAAACTTTGTCACTTGTGACAGACACCTGTTGTGTCAGATGCTCAGCCTGGAAGGAAGCCAAGAATGGCAGAGAGAACCCTCTGCGTGGCTGCTGGAGGGAAGGGTGATGAAAGGGGAGTGTGGAGGACACGGGCATCCCCCTCATCTGAAGGAGTTGGAGGAGGGTGTACAGCTGAAGAAGTCCTGGCTGATCTGGCGTGGGTAGCCCTCCAGCACTTTCACCTGGACTGGATCAAACTTCCAATAATCTCGGCCTCTCAGGAAATAGGCAAAACCTGTGGGTGAGAGAGGAAGAGTTAGAAGAGACAGAATTCATCATGTGGCTCAGAGCTCTTTCCCAGCATTTTGTTCAGCTGTCGCTCTGCAACACATGCAGCACGGAAAGAGAGCTGGAAGAGGCAGGAGATTTTACTTGAACCCAGGCTTGTGGCATTCACTTTTCTTTCACACTGTTTTAGTACTTTTCAGACAGTAAACAAGGATGGGTTTTATTTTATTTTCCTGGTGGGTTTAAAAATGCTGTATGCTTGTAGTGACCCAGCCCTGTGAGAGCAGAGGATGTCTAGGACAGGGACAGGCAACTTGTGAAGACCTGCTGCAGAGCATCTGTTCCTGTGGGCAAGCTGCCCTGGAATTTAGGTTCTGGAAGCAGTGAGGAGTTGTTTCCCTTCATCCTTAGAAAGGAAAGAAGCACTCACCACACCTGTCATCCCAAGCACCCTGGCTGTCCCCAGTGTTCCTGGCACTGCTGTACTGTTTTGAGCATGGGACATGCTGGGGGAGGACTGGTCAATACCAAAAGCAGCCTGTTCATTGTTCAGCTGCCCAGGCTGAAGCGTGGGCAATGTTTGTGCTGTCTTCTCATCACTTCCTTTGGCAGGGGCAGTAAGAGGTGGGCAGGACCCCGTGACCATTCCTTGGTCAGATATCTGACCTCTCTCTATCACACACTTACACACCAGTTGCTGCAATTATCGAGAATGAAGCTTTGACAGGCAAAGCCTCAATTCTCTACCCACTGCAGGGAACTGCCCCTTTACACTGTATGAGACGTGTTACAGTTGGGAAACCTCCCAACGATGTAACTATGACCACATGCCTAAATCTACCCAGCTCTTCCAGCTGGGCAGTGGTGTCAGCCAGAGCAGGCCGTGCTCCTGCTGCACTGACCCAACTCATCCTGGAAAGCAGCGTCGATCTCGGCTGGGACGCCGCGCCAGTCGGCCATGGCCCGGGGGTAGATGTTGTCCACCTGGCGCCTGTCAGGGTTGAAACGCCAGTAGTTGCCTCCACTGAAGATGTAGATCTTGTTCTTCTCAACCCCCCACACCAGAGCTGCCTGCACAGGGGATGCAGGGAGGCCCAGCTCCACGACTGCGGTGGGACCAGATACCCGTCTCTCACCATCATAAATCCAGTATTGAGAATCTATTGAGGGGACAGAAAAGGGAGACAAGGGGTCAAAAACCCTGACAGTTTGGCAGTGAACTGTGCAACTGGAGCTGGTGCCTTGGCAGAGCTCCCACAGGAAGCTGTGCCTGAGAGGCAAAAACACCACCAGTGTAATGGACACTGCCACTGTTGTGTGTCCAAAATGCTGTCAATGCTTTGACATCCCTTCCCAGTCCAGCCTGGTGGGTGTTGGTGGGGGACAGGAAGGTCCATTTCAGCAGCATTTTTCTCTATTTGTGGAAGTTATAAAGGACTTGGCTGGAGGGAGCAGCTTTTACCCTGCAACCTCAGCACTTGGAAACCATGTGGGCATGCATAGGCACAGAGGGGGCATGTGGCTGGAAAGGAGCAAGCTGCAGAAACCAGGAAGAATTTGCCAAGTTGAGATAGAGACTGGAAGCATAGCTCCAGATTAGATTAAAATGGGAATCTCTGTAATTAGCCCATGGCACCTAATATTTTCCCCTTATCTCCTTTTAACTCACCATAGGAGCCTGCCAATTTTAGCACTGTAAGTCCTCGTGTGCAGGTCAGGTGCTAAGTAATGTGTTTGTGCAGGAGCTCTGCCTGCAGAGCCACTGGTGTGATTTTGGTACTCGGTCTTATGGAGTGCAGACAGGGTGTGCACACCCACAATGAGTTCCCATGTCATTCTGCATCTCTCCTATTAAACCAAGACTTGGAAAGAGCATTAAAGAAGCTGAAAAGGGGGTTTGTTGCTGGCCTTGAACTCCAGAGATGGCCAGGAGGTGGTTTTGTTTTTAACCTTTCTGGTTGCTGGAGGTTGCCTGGCTCTGCACCCAGGCTCCCTGCAGGCTCATAAAGCCACGGGGTTCTAGGGAAGTTCCACATCCTCAGGTCTCTGAGGAGCAGAGAAAATACTGTCCCTGCCCTAAGCAGGGCCCTGGGGACACAGGCACAGGTGTTTCACAGCCAGGGAAGCTGCTGGGGTTCACTACTGGCACAGTGCTTCCCATGACAGCTGGGGAGATGGAGCAAATGTTTCCTTCTTTCTCCTCTGCCAGGGCAGAGGCTCATTACAAATGTTTGTGTTCCAGGGAAGGAGAACGGGATATTGTGGCTGTGCTTAAAACAAAAGTTACCCCTTGTTCTGTCTTCCATCCTCAATACCTGATTAAATGTTTAAATATATGAAGAAACAAATAACAAGGATTACTGGATTGCTGAAGATTTCCAGGAACCTGCTGGGCCCTGGCTACCCGTAAGAAACTGAGATGCATTTCTGAGCCATCTGATCCTCAGTCCAGCTCTTACCTTGGAAAAACCAGATGTTGCCCAGAGGGTCCTCGAAGGTGGCATCAACAGAGCTGGGAATGCCCTGCCAGTGGCGAGAGGCCAGAGCTGGGTAACCATCCTGCAGCTTTCCAGCTCGGAGCCGCCACACGTAGCGGGACCTGAAGAAGAACAGCTCCCCTCGGATGGTGGATGCAGCATCGAAAGCTGTGTGGCAGGCATCGGGCTGCACGGCCTGCCAAAGCACAGCAGGTCAGGCCCTGCACCCCAGGAGCCCCCCGAGCCCGGGCTGGCTTCACCCGAGGGCAGGGCCCTGTGTCCAGGCAAGTGCCCAGCTTGGGTCGGGCATGTGCTGCCCAGAGATCCCCTCCCTGCACATCCCAGTGCCAGCCGTGGGCTCAGCAGTGTTGGTGGAAGAGGCAGACACCAACCCAGCCTCCTGCTGAGGGCAGCCCCAGCCAGAGCGTCAGGGAAGGGCACAGAGCAGGCGTTCACTCACCTCCACATTGGTGATCTCGTTTGTTTCAAGGTCTGGCTGGGGCAGCTCTGCTGGCTGAGTTGGGGTGGGCTCAGGGTCTGGTGAGGGTTTCCCATAGAGGTACTGGATACCTTGCTTGTCATCCTCACTCAGGCTCAGGGGATAGCGGAAAATGTAGAAAGGAGACATCAGGGACTTGGAGACAGCCGTGTGCTGCAGGCCCAGGACGTGGCCAAACTCATGAGCAGCCACCTGCAGAAGGTCAGTGCCTATGAAAGGAGAAGATGGAAGACACTTTTGTCTGCTTCATATGCTTTCACCTCCTGGGGCCATTCCTACCAGTTACCAGACACTGATGTGTTGTAGGAGTCCAAAAGGAAGAAAGAGAAATCTATCTCCACTAGGTTGTTCCCAGATTTTTCCTGTGTAGCTCCAAAATCTGCCTGTGGGGTTTTTTAAGGGCATGATAAAGGGATTCACTGGTTCAGAAGCACCGTGAGTCAATTCATACACTTTGGTATTAACCTGGACATGTTGGTAATTTGCAATTCTGTTGTCATTTGCAGTTCTGTTGCCACCTCATCGGCTACCAGCTTTTCCATGCGCTTTTGGAAAGGAGAAATTTGCACAGAGAAGGAAGTCTAGACCATAGGTGTAGGAGTTGGGGTGGTCAGGTTGGTGTTTGTCCACCCAGCCTTGAAGCAGTTGTTGGCTGGAGCTGAAGTTTAGCACGTCCCAGTCAGATCACACCCACTGTGGAAGGTACTGGTGTGCATGAGGGGGCTCTCTGAGATCAACACTTGCCAAAGGCCAGTGTCACACAGACAGCAGAGGGAGCTCACTTATTGCTTGTCTGGGGACTGTGTCAAGAAGGTGTCATTTAGAAATAAATCCATAAAAAATGATCCAATGTCAAGGCCTGAGACTTCTTCACCAGACTTAAACAGATTTATGGGAGATCCTGTTTTAGGAATACATGACCTTGGAGCATCTATGAAAGGAGAGGGGGGAAAGGGGATTTCAGTACACAAACTTGTATTGTTTGGCAGGTTTTATTTGGCTTCCACTGGATCCTTTTTAAAGGTGATAAATTTTACTATGAGTGGAGGCTGTTTGCTGACAAGTCCCAGCATACTCATTCACTTGCCTTCAGCCAGAAATCCTCCAAGCTGCAGCCCAAGTGATGAGAGCAGCAGGGGTGTGAGTCAGCCAGCCCTGGTGCTCCAAGCAGGATTTCCCTGCAGGCTGCAGGGGAGCAGGTCAGGCTCCAGGACAGCAAGTCACTTCTCAGCACCAGGGCTGGGGAAATACAGCAGGGAGGAATGCCTGGGAAGGGTGGAGGGGAAGGTGAGCCCCAGCCTTCCTCCACTGCCCAGCTTTATGTGAAAGCCATGAATTTGCAGAGCACTGACCTGATTAAATCAACACATCTCGATCAGCTGAGAGAGTGGGATTTCTATGCCAATGATTTATTACAAACTTTCAGACACTTCTGTTTAGCTTGGCAGGCTCCTCACTCGATGCTTTCTAGTGCTGGCAGATCAGCTGTGCTGTCAGATTCTGCAGGGGAGGTGCACAGCAGCACGGCTGAAGGAGCTGTGCTGGCAGCATCCCTGTGTCCCTCATGGATGGTTCTCCACGTGGGCTCCTGCTTCCTGCACGGCTCTGCACTGACCCCAGAGCACACTTGTGCCCTCCCATCAGTCAAATGAGGCTAAGGATTTCCCTTCTCACCGAGAGCTGAGTCAAGGGTTTATCCATGTTTATATCGTAAAGCTCTTTTCAGCATATTAAATGGCAATTAGCCCCAAAGAGCTTTTACAGCAGTTATTTATGGATGATATGTGGGGGGTGGGGGGGGAATGCCACGGAACAGAGTTGGATTCTGGTGGGAACTGGTGTCCATTTTCAGTTCCTGCTTTGCCCCCAACACTGTTTTATGGGAGAATGCAGGAAATTCTTCAGCAACACAGGCAAACCTAACAGGGGGGGAGAACCAACAGAGCCCAGGCCTCCTCCAGGAGCAGAGACACTTGTGCAAAGAGGTCCTGTGCTTTGTGATTCTTGTTTTGGGTCAGTGTGAGCAGGGCTGGAGACTCAGCGGTGCTGTGCCCCACACAGTCAAACTGGCTGCCACTGACATGGGCTTTGGGGGAGCCCGCTGACCCCATGGCCAAAATTTCTGGGAATCCCCGGAGAGGCCTGGTGTTAACTCGGGCTTTGTGATTATTTCTTTGTCCATGCAGATAAACCAGGAAGGAGGAGGAGGAGCTGACCTGGGTTAATTTTGGTGAGTCTTCCAGAAACTGATGCTCTGGGCACTGATCCAGATGGTCCCAGGCGGTACTGCAGTATCTCATGAGATACTGTGACACCAGGCCCCGAGTGCCCAAGCAAAGAGCTACCAGCTTAGATCTATTATTAGCAAAAATTTAAAAAAGAGGTCTGACTGGATTTGGCATTGTTTATGGTCAGAGCATTCCCAGGCCACGGGGAAAGAGCTGGAGCCTGGGTGGTTTCCCTTTATGGACTTGTTTGAGGGCAGATGGTGAACAATGCATGCAGGGACTGGGACTGAGACTGTTTTTTGGAAGACAACTGTGTCCTACAGAGCCTGAGCCTCGCTTTTCCTTCATCCTTTCCCTGTTTCACTTCTAATGACTGGGTGCCATTTGCAGGGTGCAATTCCCAAGTGGCAGGGCACATGGCTGGGCAGAAGAGCCATCTCTTGCTCCCCCCACACAGGAGGAGTCCATGGGGAAGCCAGAGTCCTGCTGCTGGACACAGGCTCTGCCCTGGCTGAAAGATGGAAAGACCTCAATACTACCAGCAGGCTTCCAAGTGGTGGCAGATGACAAAGCTTACCACAAAAAGAATTGTTGCCTCTCAGTTTTACAGGGTCCCTGTTCACAGCACAGGGGAATCATTTCCAAGTTCACTGACAAGCACCCTGGAGCATCCACAGCTCCCCCTGAAACAGTACCGTACCCAGGTTGTTCCCAATCGTCCAGGTCTCGTCATAGTCAAAATGAACGTCTCCTTCCCGGTGTGTTTTGGGGAAGAACGCGTGTGCCAGGATCCCTCCGGGCCCATCGAAAGGCAAATTGTCTCCATGCCAGTACCTGGAGGGAAGACAGGCTGCACCTCAGGCAAAGGGCCTCGGAGCTCCAGCCTCGCACGGCCAAAGGTGGGAGCCACTGAGAGGGGACAGCAGCTCTCACTCTCACCCTAAGTCCATCCTACCAGTCTAGATCAACTGCCCTAGAGCTATTCCAATGGCCACAAACCAAATTCTGCTTCAGAGCTCTGAGGAAGCAGCTTGATCACACCAAGCACTGAGGAAGCAGATCTCAGTCCCACCAAGCCCTGGGGAGTTTGTACGTTTTCTCAGGGATGTTTCTCCCCTTCCCTCCTTCAGCTTCCAGCCCAGAGCTGACTACGGAGCCTAAAGAATTAAGGAGGTGACTGCCTAAGCCAAGATTAAGTTGATATTACTGAGTGGTGGGGGGCTGCGGAGGGGGAGCTGGCAGCAAACCCAGCCAAACTCTCAGGTCCTCACTCAAGCCAAGCTGCTGATGAGTAATGAAGGAAACCCACGGGAGATGTGGCCCCTTGAGAGAGCCGGGGGGAGGCAGAGGCAAACACACAGCATGCAAATGGCATCACTGCTTGGACCGTCTCCACTGCCTTCCTTAGCTCTGGGCAAACACACAGCTCAGGGAAGCCTTTGCCCCGGTGCGTGTTTTGCCAAAAGGGAATTTCAGGCCAGGAGCCAGGATTCACTTAACCAAGAAGCTGTATTTGTCTTTGGGCAGACAGTTACCCCGTTCAGTCAAGGGACAGGATGGAGGACCTGAGGATGGAAAGTCAAAACAAATGCCTAAGAAAACAGCCCGTGGGCAGAGAAACGTAAATGTACCAGGAAAATTAATGAGTGATCAGCAACGGTGCTGTGCACAGCCGGTGTGGAACAGCTGCACTCACACCAAGCAGCCCTCAGCTGACAAAACTAAAAAGATCCCCGTGTCTGAAAGCAGAAATATGAGCCTCCATTTAAGTGCCTGAGATGTGTGCTGGCAGGTCTCTGCTCTGGTTACAGCCCTGCCCCTCTGGCTGGGAGGAGGGAGCCGCTGCCCGCCACGCTCACCTTGTGAAATCGATGACAATGTCAGCCCGTCCCTCCTGCACCTCCGTAAAGGTCAGCGGGGTCACATCACTCCAGACTTTCAAAGCTTCCTCAATGGTCCTTCTCACTTTAGCTTTTACAAGTTGCCATGGGAACCTGATAATTCTGGAAGGCAACAGACACTGGATGAGGGGAGGATCAGCTGTTCTCCCACGGACAGGACTGCCACAGAGTCACCAGTTCTACAATCGGCATCACTAGGGCCACCATTCTCAGCACCAGCACATCTCCAATCCACACATACTCTGCTCCAGCACCCTCTACCAAGCGCCACGTGCAGCAGATAAATCCCATCAGTGTTGAAACCCTCTGGCTGCTGTGCCAAAGGTGAGTTCCCTGGAGAGTTCTGCAGATCCTGTGTTGTTCTGAAGTGCCACAGCACTCCCCAGGTCTATCCCCTGTAAGGCCACCACCACAAAGGTTCCTGGCAGCAGCGTGATGTGATTTCGTCTCCTCAATCTCTGTATTTTTTTGCCCTTGGGAATTTGGGTTCACTCAGCAGGTGCTCCCACTTCCTCCAATGACAAGAGCAGACTGAAAGGTCTGCCTCAGAGGGAAGTTTCTTTTCCTTCCATTAACAGTGTTGCTGTATTTGTAAATCTCTGCTGCGTTTCTTTCTTTAACTCTATTGACCAAAAAGAAGAAAAAAGGAAGAAGCCTTTCTGTTATGTACAGCCTCCTAACGGAGTGAGGAACTGTCTCCTGTACTGCATTAAGCAAAAGAAGATTTACATACTATCGAGGTCCTCAAGGTCTGTGCTCGCTTCTCCACTCACAGCCCTGAGGGCAGCTGGGGAGGCAGCACAACCCTCCCACCACGGAGGACGTGTGGGGTGATTTGGGCAAAACTTTACACTGAAGTCGTGTTTACGGGACCATCAATAACAGCCGAACAAAAAGATCTCTTTAAAATAAACCGTGAGAGGGGAGCCCCCCGCGGGGTGGCTGTGGGGGCAGGAGAGCGCTGGCGGTGGGGGCTCAGCTCAGCACACGGGGGGAGAGTGACCCTGTGCGCCCGGGGGTGTCGATGCAGGACTGACCAACCCCTGAGGGGGGGTCTGAGGCCATGGCTGTGCACTCCGCGCTGGCCAGGGCTGGGCGGGCAGCCGTGTTCACGGAGTGTGACGGCGAGGGGACGTGCAGGTGCTGGGGACAAGGCTGCCGCGGGCCCTGCCTTGCCCTGCAGCTCGCACGGTCACATCGCAGCTCCGGGGAGCATCACCCCAACCAGTCCCAGGGAGGGAGAACCGAACCAGCCCGGCTGCCGTTCCACGCCTCTCTTACTTGTAGGTGAGGTTGGTCTTGTCCCAGCGTCCGCCCGAGAGAACAAAGCGCTTCTGCCGGTTCCGCCCGCTCTGGCCGTCCGGCAGCAGCGGCAGGTCCGGCACCCCGCACCGGGGCGGGTTCCAGCCGCCCACCTGCCCAGCGGCAGCCGCGGGGAAACCCTTGGCAGGCACTCCCGTGCCCACGGCGTTCACCAGGGCAGACAGCCAAGGAGCCTGCTCCTTCCAGGTGTGCTGCTTTCGAGACACGTCCTGTAAGGCAAAAGCAAAAGCGCCGCCTCAGCGTCCGTGAAAGACATTTCCTGCTGCAGAGCGGTGGACAACTGCCCGCAGCAGTCCTGCAGCAGTGAGTTCTACTGCTGCCCAGGGCTGTTTCCCCAGGGTAGGGCACAAGCTGCTCCCCACAAAGATGCCGTGTGTCCCTGGGCCTGATTGCTGCTCTGAGGCTGCCTCACACCTGGGAGCCACTGTGTCGTGCCATGGCACCCACCAAGCACTGGGCTATTTTTGGCCCACATTTCCTTGGCAGCTGGCCAGCAGGAAATACTTTTGCAAGCTGTGGATGAGAACCAGACCCTTCGAGTATAAAACAAATCGCTAGGGGATAAATTCTCCCCCTTTGCCCTACATCCTTTATTCCCTCCTGGCCCCGGGTAGAGGTGATATTAATGGGAGGAAGCCTTTAGTCCCCAGCAAGCAGCTGTGCTCCCTGTTGTCACTTCCGTGGTGTCGCCTTGCTGTGCTGGCACTGTGGGCAGGCTCTCAGCATGGCCAGTGGACACAGGGCAGGGCAGGACACAGGGAGCTGGCAGTGACAGCCCCCGCAGCCCCCAGCACTGCCGGAGGGAAGGACCGCACCATTCCCCCGTCCCTCACCGTACCTGCT
Organism: Chaetops frenatus; assembly: GCA_013400775.1. Classification (NCBI taxonomy): domain Eukaryota; kingdom Metazoa; phylum Chordata; class Aves; order Passeriformes; family Picathartidae; genus Chaetops; species Chaetops frenatus. The sequence continues at coordinate 160,636 of VZTR01002642.1, read as the reverse complement.
TGGGATAAGATCTCCTGAGCTCTCCCACATTTAGTTGGAAGAGCAAGGTTTCTCTTGACAACATTCATTAACGCTAATTAGCTGTCTTCCCGCTGGTTTCCCGTGTGACAGCAGGGCTGTATTGCCACCATGAAACACAGCCCGGGTGCCATCTCCAACCCGCTGTGAGGCATGTGGGGTGAGGGGTGCTTGGCCCATGCCACTGTGCTGCAGAGGGCCAGACACTGCGGGGTTTTTTGCCTGGTTTTATGCAGCAAACGTAAAGGTGTCTGAGCAGAGGGAGGAGCTGAGATACGGCAGCGGTGCTCGCTACTTGGACAGGCAGGCTCTGTCCCACTGGGCTCCAGAGGGACCACCTGGGCTTTAGGAATGCTCCTTCTTCCCCTGCAAAGAGCTGCCTTCTTCCAGGCCAGCTCTCCTGGCTGCCCTGCCAGGGACACGAAGGCCAGGATGGCACGGTGCCAGAGCTGCCATGATGCCGTGTAATCCTCGTGCTGCCACCACTCTGCTCCCCACAATGAGCCCATTCAGGAGGGCTGGAATGAAGTGTGAAGGGCTTGGCATTAATTCTGCCCCTGAGCCCCCAGCCCTGCAGTGGCCCCGGGCCTCTGAGCCGTGCACAGAGGGACAGGGGAGCCAGGGAGGACACCCGAGGTGCAGTTTAGGTGTGCACACATCACTTCAGGCTTTTCGTGTGTCTGTCACCTCTCTGGCTCCTCCCCAGACAGACAGGCACCCTTGGTGGCTTGGCACCTGCCAGCCTCTGCCTAATCCATCGAGACAGTCCTGGTGTCCCAGGGCACTTTCACACAGCAGCAACGCACGCAAAGAGAGAAAGCCTTTTCACGCCCTGGGCAGCAGAGCCTGTCCAAGCCAGCAGCCATGCACTGAGCAGCCATTCGGGGCTGCAGTGGGAGGAGGGAGGACAGGCTGGCCTGTCCCACAGGAGTCTGCACTGGGCTGCTCCTGCTGAAGGCTGGAGCCCTGCCAGGCTGCAGGTACCTGTCTGTCTAAGAGGAGCTCTCTGAGAGCCACCTGGCACCCTGCCTGGGCTGGCAGCTACTGCCTGCAATGGACAGCTGGCAGGAGAAGCTGACAAAGTTCATATTCTGGCCAACATCTTGCTCCCAGCCCCGATGACACTGAAGCACAGGACAGCAGCTGTGTCAGCAAGGCACAGCCCGGGGAGCTGCTCAGCCCCTTGCTCCAGGGTGGACTCAGGAGCACCCACTGCCACCAGAGGCAGGTCCTGGCAGCTGAGCACTTGGGGTGATGAATGCATCTGCTTTTCCAAGGCCGGGGAGTGCAGGAACCAGGAGCACTGGGAAAGCCTCAAGAGTTGCTCAGGTGGGTGAGTGGCCTGAGGCTGACCCAGATGGCCTCATTCCTGGTTTTCCGCCTTGACAGTGCTATGAACATTCCCCTCCTGGGAAGGCCAGCTGCCTCACAGGCTGGGGCCACTGGCATAAACTGGAGATTATCACTCTCCCCTGGCCAAGAGTAGAGACAGGAGAAGTTGCCTGTTTCCTTCTTGCCCCGAGGAATGCCATGTTCAGAGGCAGAGCAGGGGCAGCTTTTCTCTCCCCTCTTTGGTTAGCTCAAGACCACCATTGTGAATCCCAGCTTTCCAAACCCCACTTTGCAACACCAGGACCCTCCCTGCTCCTCGTGCCCTTTGCAGAAGCTCAGTCCTGGAAGGGGGCACGGCGTGAAGGGCTCTGGGTGGGGCAGGAGGCAGGGCCTGCCCTGCTGCCCTGTGTGTGCCCCTGGGCAAACAGCGACTCTGTCCCTGTCGTCACTGCACCGACATTCAGACCACGGCAGGAAAGGGCTGGGAAATGCCACTGCAGGCACAGCCAGCAAGGGCCAATGTGACAGGCACAAACCACTTGCCAAACAATGCTCAGGAGACGCCCAGGCTGGAGATCTCGGTCCCCTTGGCTGGACACACCTTGCTGCAGGCACTTCCCAGGGATCAGACATCGTGTCCACCTGCTTAAAATTGCATCTTTCCCACCCAGTGCTGAGCCCTCCCTCTCCTGGGGAGATCCTGCCTTGTTCCCTGAGCTGTGGTACCCTGTATTGCCCAGGGGTTCACTCAGGGCCCTGCTGCTGCTGAAGCTACCACAGACCTGTGAGGAGAGGGGGAGGAGGGCACTGCCTGCTGGGCACCTATCAGGGCATCCCCACTTGTCCCATCCCAGCAGCAGAGGGGAAGGGATCACTGAACACAAAAGCAAAGGAAAACCCCTGCAGCCCAGGGCAGGGTTTGTCCCAGCAGTTCTGAGGCTCTGGCTGAGTGTGTCCAGCCCCTGGCACTGCCCCTCCCTGCATAACCCACAGCTGGGGTGGCTGCTGGGCATGGCAACAGCTGCCTGGTAGCCAAGGAAGAGGCCAGGCCTTTGCAATAGAGACTGATCAGTAAAATGTAAATACAGTGCATGCACAGAGAGGATTCCAAGCCTGAATGCAAGGGCTGAGGGTGGTGAGGACAGCAGAAGAGCAGAGCTGTACACAAAGAGGGCTGTGCTGCAGGCTGGGCACAGCTCCTCACAAGGAAAGTGCCTCTTCCTGCAGCCTCGTGACTGAAAGGCTGAGGGGGAGCAGGAGGGGCTGGACAGATCCCACGGGACAGCAGAAACCACAGCGGAGGAACAGGCTGCCCACTCAGTTCCTGCCAGCTTTATCAGCCTTCAAGTGCTGTGACACAACAGCCATCACCTCTGGGTCTGCTGGAGCCACATGAACACCAGCCAAGCTTCCCAGGAAGTGTTCCAGCCATCCCGAGGAGCCAGGAGCATCTTTAACCTCATTGTGTTGGGCAGCACTGACCCTGCCGGGCTCCCGGGAGGAGCAGCAGCAGCACCGTGTCCAAACCAGCACCAGAGGGAGGCTGGTGCCTGGTACTGACAGACCCACGGCTCTCCTCTGCCTGGCTCCATCCTCCCCTGCCTGCCCCGAGCTTCAACTTGTGTCCTCTGCTGTGTATCTAATAAATTACCTGGGCTCCTGCCTGCTCCTGCAGCATGGCCATGAAAGGAGACCCCTCTCCCTGTCAGACAGGAGCGACGGGACAAGTTCCAGCGTGACTCCCATCAGCCTTGGATGCTTCCCCTGTCACTGGGGCTGTTTCCTCTTATGTTGGGGAAGGAACTCGTGGACTTGGTCTCCATTTCCCTGTCCCTTCTGCTGCTGCTTTTCCATGGCTTCTGTTTCTGCTCTCTCCTTTGGTTACTCAGAGTGTTTGTCTGCAAACACCCTGGTGTTTGCAGCATCATCCTCCTCCTGCCTTCGAGCCTGCACCTCGGAGTACTCCTGCCCTTATTTCAGTGGGGAAGGGCAGCAGAGATGCTTTCTCTTGCAGTTGTAAGACCCATTTTTGTCCCCTGTGGGGTGGCTATGGCCCCCCCAAGGGCTCTGCACCCCCTGAAGAGCAGTGTTCCTGCCTGAGATGACACTGATGTCTGATGCACAGACAGCTTTCTGTCCAGCCTGCCTCTCAGCCCAGCATAGATTTGCAGGGCTTGGATTTGAAAGTGCAGCTACAGCTGATGGTTAATGGTGAAACTGGGACCAGCTTTATTCTAGTCAGGTTGTGTTCCAGGAGCAGACTGGGCTTGGAAGGTGCTAAAGCTGCAGGTGAAATTTGATGGCACAAACAGGATTGTGGTCTGGTCTAAGCCTGAGCTAAACACGCTCCTGGCCAAGGCACTGTCAGTGGAAACAAGGCCTGGGCAGAGCCACCAGATTTACTGATCCTGCCTCCCCTGGAACAAGGCAGGGTCTCCCAACCCCTCTATGAATTCTCTGCTCACACAAAATACCTCTGCTCCAGGGCTGGCTCCTCCACGCTGGGCTGCAGCCTGGCCCCACTGCAGACAGAGCCGGGGAGAAGAACACGGAGGCTGAGGCCGAGCAGGGGCTGCTGCAGTGCCTGGCCATGCACACACAGTTGGATGTTCCCCTCCACTCGCTTCCCACACTCCCTGGCACCATCCAGCACTACCTCCCAGGGCCTGACAGTTTGTTTCCGGATTACTTGGTGGTAGTTGTTGTTGGCAATGCAAAAAGGAAAATGTTTATTTTTCCTAAGCAACGTGGAACACGAAACATTACGGACTGCAAATGTTCATGCCCACAGACAGAATGAGAAGAACCAGGCTTTGCTGAAACAAGAGAAAGCAAATGAATAAACACTGCAGGATTATTTTTATTATCAGACATTTTAATTATGTGACAGGTTGTGAGACTCATCTGTCAACAACACCACAACCAAACTGCTGGTGTCACCCAAGTAACAGTTTGCCAGAAACAGGAGTACTTGCAGAGCAAACAAGCCCCAGGATGCTGACATAGCAAAAGGTTTCAAGAGCCCTTAATCTGATGACCTAGAAATCCCCTTGGAATGAAGAAACTGCTCTAGGATGTGGCACACTCCTGGCAGGGGAGGAAGAGGTTGAGATGTTTTGTTCATTGTGCAGTTACATCCAAGCTAAGGGAAGCCATAAGCTGTCAGTGCCTCTCTCCTGTCCAAATCCACTACGAGGAGGAAGTCTGGTCACCTGCCTGTCCTTGCTGGGACTCATCTAGCTGCACCAGGCTCTCAGTGAGCCTCTAAAAACACGTCTGTGGCCCTTAGGGAACCCCTGAAGTGCTCTGCTTTTCATTTTGCTGGGCAGCTATGTGCAGACTCAGCTGTGCTTTCCATTCACTTTCCACCCCCAGTGCTAGAATACCCACGAACCCCTCATTTACCTGTCCGTGTATTTGGGATTAGTAGGAGAGAGTTACTTAGTAGGAAGAAGTAGGGTCAGCATCTCTGCAGGACAACTTCCCACAGGAAATTCTTTTCAAACAACACCTACACAGCACATCCCTTCTCCTGCAGAGCCCCCCAAGTTACGGTGCCAGGGCAGGATAAGCATGGAAGGAAGCAAATGCAACATAAACCGGAGAGGGAGGTGCTCCCCAAACTGCTTCTGTCCCCTCCCTGCCCGATCTGCTTTGCCAGCTGCACCCCAAGCCTTGCCACCCTGCAGGGAGTGCGTGTGTGCTGCCTGTGGGAGCACAAACACAGCAAACCCGCTGGAGAATAACTACTTACATGTGTCTTGAGCCTCTCCCAGAGCAGAAGATAAACATGCCTAAAATTACCCCAGCGCTGACTGCAGGATTTAAATAGCCGAAGCAAAGAGTGCAAATCAAACCCTTCCTGCGGGGGCTGCCTGAGCCCGGAGCGAGGCAGGCAGGGGCTGTGGGGAAGGCAGCGCTTCCAGAGGGGAACCCACGGTGCTCAGAGGTAGAGCTGCAGGAACCCTGACGGGTTAGGGTGGTAGCTGGGAGGGTGCCCACCACTCCTCCACCGAGAGAGACCCTCCGAGCAAATGCACCGACTTTGAATTCCCAGGGAAGCCGAAAGCAAGGCAGGAATTCGGCGTCTGCACGTGCACAGCCCCGAGGACTGCAGATCTTTTGTTCTCAAGTTTTACAGTGGACACCAGACACAGCCTTTATTCTGCTCTCAGTTTTCTCTTTCTTTCTTTCTTTTAGGCATTAATATAAAAGCGAAGGAGATCCACAGAGTTTGCAGAGTCCCTCTGCAGCTTGCCCGACAGCCCGGCTTTGAAGTGAGTCTTAGCCCTTGATTCGCTCCCCTCTCAGCTGCTGCCACTGTGCCTCGCTACTGGAGCACAAACAGCCACGCTGCTGCTCACTCCTGCACCCAGGGCTGTCCTTGCCCACCCCACGGACAGCTGAGGAAGTCCTGGGGTCTGTCTCGTAGGAGTGGGGATCTCTATTCCCGGCTCAGCCCCTGGGATCCTTTCTTTCTCATTCATCACCCGACAGCAAAAGGTGCCCAGACAGGAAATCAGCTGCTGTCAGACATCAGGGAAACATCGCTTTGTGCAGCAGGCTCTGAGCAGTCAGAGAAGGGGACAGAGCTGTGGCATAGCTCTCTGTGAGAGAGGACAGAGAACGGCTGAGGCCAGGGGGCTCTGCCAGCCCCGCACTGCCACCCCAGCTGTCCTGCACTCCCCGTGTCCCCCCGGCCAGGAGGGGAACGGGTGCGCTGCTGCCACCTCACATCCTGTAAAACTGGCTTCACCTCAGAGGCAGCAGGATAACCTTCAGAAGCCTTGACACCAGACAAGGAACCCAAAAGAGCAGCTGTTTGGGATGACAGAACTGCTGTTTGAAAGGATGGGAGATCATCTGTCCATTTCCAACCCGAACCGATGCAGCCACCGTCTCTGCAAGGACTGAGCTGAGCACATCGGTCTGAAACCCCGAGCCCAACGTGGCTGGCCAAACACACGAGCACAAGGTATTCCTGAACAAAACATACCTGCAGGAGTATCACCTGGAGTTACTCCAGCCAAGAGGAGAGGATTAGCACTCACAGCGTAGAGCATTAGCCTAGGATGAGGAAGAAATCACCTCTCTTGACAGACTGCCAACTGGGGGACCTTCTCCTGGAGCGTGGCAGTGGATTAGATGGAGCAGGAGTCTGGAGCAGACCCGGACCCTGCATTAGCTCTGCTCTCCAGCAATTTGCTGCACTTCCCACTTCAAGGGGGGTACTGGCCAAGTCAGCTGAGCCCCAGCAACCCCTGCAGTCAGTCAGCAGCTGTGAGCGCTGGCAAAAGGAGATGAACAGGAGATGGCAGCTGGGCTGGGCTTAAGCTCGGACGGTGTGAAACCCAGGCTGGCTCTCCCTTCCCCCAGGACCCCGTACATGCTGGCAGCAAGACCAGGAGCAGAGGCTGTGCAGGTTCCTCCAGGAGCAGCAGACGGCAGAGCAGGAGGCACCTGCCAGCCCAGCCCGTGACCCACGGGAACCAGCAGGCTCCAGCTTTACTCAGGCGGAGCTCTGCCAGCTCTGCCCGCCCGCAGAGCAGGGTCATTCCTGGAGTGCAGAGTGCCACCACCGAGCGCTTGGCCTCGCCCTCCTCAGGGGCACAGCGGAGCCAAGCACGGTGACATTTCCTCTGCAGGAACGCAAGCACTTCGGGGGCCGAGGCAGCTCTGTGCCAAGTCCCAGCCCACAGCAGATTTAGCGGCCAAGTTAGAAAGTACTCAGATGACAGAGCTGATAACAAAACCATCGACAGAACCTGAACTAATCCCCTCGGGCTGCTACTGGGCATTCGCTGTGTTATTATTTCATGGCACACCAGCGAAGCGCATGTCTATAATAACCCAATTACGCACGCACACATTCCCAGGACAAGGAGCTCTCTGTCTTCCCCCGTCCCCCAAATCCCTCGCACGCCGCGGCTCCTCTCTGGCAGCCGCAGTCCCTGCTGCTCGCAGCCCCGTCCCAGGTGCCGGGATCGGGCAGGCATGTGCAGGAAGAAAGAGCCCTGCTGCTCCTCTCCTGCCTGCGCCTTTGATTCGTCCTTTTAGTCTCGTCTCCCCGCAGCACTTCTGGGAAGTGCCAGCACAGCGTGCAGGGAGTGTCTGAGCAGCAGCGAGCGCTCTGCTGCCTGTAGAGCACGGGGGATGCCGTGTCCTCTCCTAAACTCTCCTTGTCCCGGTCCCCGTTTTTCCCTCGGGAACACGGCTGTGGAGACTCCCCAACAAGCCAAGAGGAGCCCGCGGAGCGGGAGGCACGGCCGGGGCAGGGGCAGCCCGTCCCGCGGCCGGTGACTCCCGGCAGCGCTGCCCGTGCCGGCATCCCGAGCGCGGCTCGGGGCTGGATGGAGCGGCGGGGGGAAGACGGCTCATCCCGTTCAGCGGAGGATCTGCCGGGGAGACGCTGCCCTCGGGACAGCACCGGAGAGCGGCGGGGGACACGGAGGGAGGCACCGGGCGGTCCCGACTCACCGGCTTGTGTCGGCGGGCGGGCGCGGCGGGGGCGCAGTGCAGCAGAGCGGCGGCCAGCAAGGCGGCAGCGGCNCCGCCTGCCCTCCTCCTCGCGCCTCCTCCCGCTCCTGCCTTTTGTTCTCCCCGAGCCGCGGCTGCACGGGCCGGGGGGACACGGCCCGGCCGCATCGCGGGAGGGGGGTCCCGCCCGTCCCGTCCGCTCCGCCCCGCCACCCCCCGGGGGCGGAGCGGGGCGGGACCCCCCTCCCACGCCTGCCCGGCACCGGCCCCCGGCCTCCGTGCAACCGAGTCCTTTCTGCCTTGGGGTGGCTTTAAACCGGTCCCTTTAAAGGTGTCTTGCACCTCTCCTGCCTAAGGGTACCGAGAACTAAAACCAATCCTCTTAGGGAGCACTCCAGTCCCCGTGGAGAGTAGCTCACATCGGCGTTTAAATGTGTCTGCATCTCTGCTTTGCCTGTGCAGGGCTCTGCTTTGCTCACTTTTCCACTCAAATCCTACCCTCACCCTTTGCAAGAAGGCTTTCCCTAGCAGGGATGCTGAGGGAGGGGAAAGAAGGGAGCAGCTCCCCATGTTGGAGATGCCAAAGCCTTCTCCATCCGCTCAGCCACCTGGAGATGGAGGCAGCAATGCACAGATCTGGTTTCTCGGTTCCTGTTTCTATGGGAGAAGCCCTGGATTGTGTCAGCATCCTCTCAGCAGACTGAAAATTGTTTCAAGAAATGTACTGCAAATAAGAAAACTTTGATCTCCAGCTGCCTGGGCTGGTGTGCAGGGAGAGGGTAAGGCTTCCTAACATCCCGGGCTCCATTACTGCTTTATTTGTCTGTGATCAGTTGTTCATGTGTGGTTTTATGGGAACCATACTGAGGATGTAAACACTGGGGACGGTGAGCAGATGTGAGAAGAAAGAGCCTGGCCTTGGCTGGCTTTGGAAGGTGCTGCAGTGTTTAACTCACGGGCTGTTAGCAAGATGTCCCTGCACTGGAGCACCATGCTCAGCCTATATCCAAGGCCTTCTTTGTAAGAGGGGAGAGGGGAGTAGGGAAAAACACTTGGCACTGTGGAATTCACCCTTCTGCTGTTATTCTGGCTCTGCCCCAGGAATGCAGAGCAGACCCTCGTTTCTTGCCTTTCTCTGAGCTAGACAGCTGGGTCCCAGTGAAAAAAGCTTTCCTGCCTTTGTCTGTCTTTTCTTTAGTGTCTTTTCTTTTAATGCTGGTGTCTCTGGGAGCTCAGTGCTTTCCAGCCCATGGCAGTGGAGCCCTGGGGAAGAGGAGAGAGGCATGGGAGCAGCCTGTAAGGCAGCAGCAGGCAGTGTTGGCTCTTCTTAATGAAGGGGGAGTTTTGAAGGGACGTTCTGGGAAACTTGGTCCTTGCAGAGATGGAACTGCGTGTGAGAGCTGCTGGCTCCTGCCAAGGCACTTAACACAATAGAAAGTGCATGGTGTGTTTGGGATGACAGATCTTTCCCAGCCAAGCAAGGAGATGTTTAGCAGCAGGAAAATGGCCCGGTGGGTGCTCTGGGGGGCTTGAGCGCTCACCTTCTGCAGAGGGCCGTGTGTGCAGCCTGCTGAAGTCCTTTTCACTTGTGTTCCTGTGCTGGGAGCTCTGTCAGGCACTGCCTGTCCTGTCCTCACCCCTGCTGTTTGCAGCCTGCTGGATGCACAGAGGCTGCTGCCAGCTGAGCACAGGGCTCCCACGCCGGCCCCAGAGTGTCTGACAGCTCTCAGTGCAGGCACTGACTGCTTGCTTTCCTGCAGCTCCTGCCAGGCTGGAGCCAAACTCGGCCTTCTCAGGATGGCTGCAGGAGCTCAGGGGAAGTTTTCATGGCTGAGAGGTCCCAATGTTGCTGATGTAACATCCCCACACAGAACTCGTCTTGCTCAGCATCTCTTTGGGGCCTCCCAGTCCCAGCAAGTGGCAGTGCTCTCGTGGGTTTTCCAAGTCCCTCTGACCACAAACATTAGCTCTTCTCCCACTCCCCTAAGGCTTCCCAACAAGGAGGGCCTTGTGAACACCTGGGCAGGCAAAGCAGCATCGTAATGTGAGTCTCAGCAGGAATCACCAGCTGGGGATAACTTCTCTCTCCAGCCCAGCAGGTGTTAGGTGGAAAGAGGCCGTGCAAAAGGAAGAGAACAGCAGGTTTGATTCTTTGTGAGCAGCAAAGAGGTGGAATAACTCTCTCAGCCCATGGGCCACTTGGGTGTGAAACTGCTGTAAGGCACTTCGGACTGAGAGGAGGTGGGTGAAGAACTGTCTGATGACAGCAAAGGGGAAAAGGGAGGGAAGTGAGAGAGAAACTGAATTTAAATGGATTAAGCCCTTTGTTTCCTGCCACGTCCCTGGTGTGACTTTCACAGCTGTGTTCTGCATGCCTGGGGACCTGGCTTTAGGTCCCCTGCAAAGTCAGCACGGAGCTTTACACCTCCTGAGCATTTCCCCAAGCAGTGGAAGAGGGTCCAGGAGCAAAATCCCCAGGACAGAGAAACCCCTTTGATTTCTCTTCTCTCACGTCTTGCCTCCTCTCTCTGCAGGAGATAACCCCATGAATTGATGTCTCCAGCATCACTGCTCAGTGGGTGACAAATGGGGACACCTCCCCACCAGGCAAATCTCTGTTCTCACCTCTTGCTTTTGGCCCTGGCACCTTGTTTTGTCTCCTGGGCAGCCAAAGGGGCTGTTTGTACAGGTAATGGTCAGCTGGGAGTCATGTGCAGTGAACTGCCCATGTAAACACCACTGATCAGGAGTACTCTTTGAATTACCCAGTTCTACTCCTCTGCTGGCAGCCCAAGACATGGGGGGCACGAGGAGTGGGCAAGAAGAGGTTGTGGAGTGGAAACTTGGCCTTTGGGCCTGGACTCACAAGTGGAAAGGTAAATTATATTTTAAATAAAGCAATATGTAAAAAGGTATGTTGGTAAGCAAAGTGCTTTGCTGCAAATCTCTTTTGGGGTTTCTTAAATGGAAATGCTGGAATTGTGCAGGCTGTCCTAGATCCAAACAGTGAACCTCAAAAACACCAAAATTTTCCAGACTTCAGCTTAACTAGGTCAGTCTCACTACGAATTTCCAGAAAGTCTTGCTTGATTCACTACCACTCATTTTCTATCTGTTTTCTTTTGCCCTTAAAGCTCCTCTTTCTTTGACCTTAATTCTGGGTTGAGCCCAGCGATGCCGAGCCAGACGAGTTTGAGATGTGCCTTGTGAAGCGCAGGGGCACAATGTGGAGCAGAGAGAGTGTGAGTGCCCGCAGGGCTGCTGGGCAGGAACTGCTGCCCCCTCTGAGCCGGGAAGGAGGGACACACACGGCGGCAGGACCGTGCTGCCCCTCGCCTTGCAGAGGTGCACTGCGCTCCTCAGGGCTCCAGCCCGGGAAGGGCTCCCTGCCGGAGCACTGAGACAGCCACAGCCTCTCTGTCCCTGTAGGGGTTTCACTTCGCCTCCTCTCACCAGGCGTTAATTTAGTGTAGTGGGCTGAGTTTACTTACTCATTTTCTGTTGTCAGATAAGGATTAGGAGAAATGCAAAGCAGGCTAAAAATCTTAAAGTATAAAGATAGTTCTATTAACAGAACTAAAAGAAAAAAGCAATAAGAAATAGAATAAACTTTCAACCCCCCTTTTTTCCTCCCCACCTCGCTTCTCTTTCTTTACCAGCAACTCTTTTCTCATCAACAACATGAACAGACAAAACCTGGAGACTTTTAGTCAGTTTACCACTTTTACAATAGGCTTTTATCAGCTCAGGTTTTTTTTAACCCATGGCAGTCCCCCATGCAGCTCACACTGCAGCTCACACTGCAGCTCACACTGCAGCCCCAGCTGCTGCGGGGCCCTGCGGCTCCTCCTCCCCCTTCTCCCGCTGCAGCCACCCCTGGGAGCCTGCCCCGGGATTCACTCAGCTCCAGGATTCAGTCCCGGGATTCACTCAGCCCCTGGATTCACTCAGCCCCTGGATTCACTCAGCCCCGGGATTCAGCTCCTGGATTCAGCCCCTAGATTCAGCTCTGGGATTCAGTCCCGAGACTCAGCCCCAGGATTCAGCCCCGGGATTCAGCCCCGGGATTCAGCCCCGAGACTCAGCCCCTGGATTCAGCCCCGGGCCTACGCCCCGAGCCTCAGCCCCGGGCCTCACCCNAGACTCAGCCCCGGGACTCAGCCGTGGGGTTTGGGCCCCGGGGAGCGGCTCCCTGCCGCGTTCTCGGCAGGGCAGGGCCAGGCTGCAGCTCGGCGAGCTCCGCCACGGTGTTTGTTGTTTAATCATCTCCTGCCCCCGTGCCAGGAGCCGAGCGCACACAAACAGAGCCGGGCTCCGCTGAGAAGCGCTGCCTGCGAGATAAGCCAGGCGAGGAAAACACATCCATCTTCGTGTCTCTTGGCCTGAGATGCGGTTTCATCTGCTGGCGGTTTCCTGGCGTAGGCTCAGGGCACACCACAGTTCACCTGGGGAGCCAGACGCCGGGGAGCCAGCTCCCATTCCTGGCGAGAGGTGTCGGTCCTGACCGGTGCAGGCTGCGATGCTGGTGAGGAGCCGGCGGCCGAGAGCCTCTGTCGGTGCTCGGGGACGGCTGCTGACCCCGGGCCCAGCACTTTTTGGCTGCCCATCACCAACAGCGTGCCCACCTGAGCCACAGGCCCTGACCCCCCGTGCCCTGGCCGTGCACCCGGCAGAGCCCAGGGGAAGAGCTCCCAGGCAGCAGCCTGGACAAAGTGGCTGGGACACAGAGGGCCGAGCAGAGAGAGGCTCGGGGCCAGCCCGCGGCTGCTCGCAGTCGGACAAAGAGGGC
>VZTR01002642.1:126603-140531 GCA_013400775.1 Chaetops frenatus | reverse complement strand
GCACGGCACGGCACGGCACAGCGGGGCACGCTGCCCCATGCCGCCCCTCATGACTCCCTTCTCTCCGCAGCCCGGCCCCAGCGGCCCCGGCGCCCGCGGCGCAGCCGGCGCAGCCCGGGCTGATGGCGCAGATGGCGAGCACGGCGGCCGGCGTGGCCGTGGGTTCCGCCGTGGGACACGTCGTGGGTAGCGCCATCACCGGCGTCTTCAGCGGCGGCTCCTCCTCGGAGCCGGCCAAGGCGGCGGCGCCCGCCCAGGTGCGAGCGGAGCCGGGCCGTGCCCTTGGGCCGCCCTTGGGCAGCGGTGCGGGGCTGTGGGGCTGGGAGAGGGGAGCGGGGCCGTGCGGGGAGGGAGAGAAGGACGGACGGGCAGGCAGCCATCCCCCCGCGCAGGGAGACGGGAGCGCGCTGGCAGAGGCGCCGCTGCCCCTGACCGTGCCCGTGCCCGCAGGAGCCCCGGCCCGTGATGCAGCAGTCGCCGTACGGGCCCTGCCACTATGAGATGAAGCAGTTCCTGGAATGTGCCACCAACCAGAGAGACCTGACCCTGTGCGAGGGCTTCAACGAGGCGCTGAAGCAGTGCAAGTACAGCAATGGTGAGCGTGCCCTGTCCCTGCGGGAGGGAACTGCTGCCAGCAGAGCGCCTCAGAGTGTTTGAAGGTTGCAGAAGCGATTTTTTGGGGATATAGTGCCCCTTAGGGCTTTGAATAGGAAGCAGTTGTGTCTTTAGAAGGCAACTGGAAAAGGAAGGAGGAATAATCTTGAGAATGTTTCTGTGAAGGTCAGGAGGCTGTAGGCACCTTTTTGCTACCACGGGAAGCCTGCTGCTCTCCCCAGCTGATTGTCTAATTCCTGCTACATTTGTTACAAGCTCTTGTCACTGTTAGGCCTTGGTCTGGCTACTTTGGCTGAGAAAGCTCTTAATTCCAGCTTCTGGAACATGTACCTAATGCTGATCTTCTGCTTCTTCCCTGTAGGTGTTTCTTCTCTCCTGTGAAGGATTTGCCCCCTCGTAGGGAAGAGAATCATGATGTAGAGCCCTGCTATCCACGGGGAGTGGAAGGATGGACAGGGAATGAGCTGCAGGGAGCAGACTGGCCAGACAGGAGTATTGTAGTGGTAATTCACTTCTGAACTAGTAGGGAAGGAAAGGAGTGATTGGACCTAAGGGTCTTCAGTGTTCAGGTAGTGCTGTATTTATTACAGAGAAATAAAAGAATTTATTTGGACCTATCACTTGTGCATGTTCTTTACTTAATTATCAAGCTGAAATTAAGCTACCAAAATGTTAACATTATTAGCCACTTAAAGGACAAGGCACAACTGTGTATTTCCTGCATACAGAGGATGCAGCCTAGCAAGGACTGTGCCTGTGTGACTTGGCAGAAGGAGATCCAGACACTGGCTGCCCTCCAGGCTGAGGAGAGGCTGGAGAGAGGTAAGCCAACATGTGTCCCCCAGTATTTTCAGTAACAAATTACTTTTCTATAGATACCCTCTTCCTGAATACCTGTCCTGACCTCAGAGCTGAGAGTCTGACCTGTCTGCTTGTGGGACTTGGATACAGTTGGCTGATCTGACTTTAAAGCTTGAGCAGGTTATGCAATGTTCTCAAGGTCACTGGCATCAAGTTAAGTTTGGAGCTGCCTTCCTCTCACAGTCACCTTGGCAGGACAGCCTCGTGATTGCTGCCCATGGCCTGGCCTCCGGCAGGGACACCCTGTTCCTCACGTTGGGGTAAAAGGGAATTGGAGGCTTCAGCTGGAGTTTTAGTGGCACAGCAGTGAAACCAGGACACTTTCAGATGCTTAACTGATGCATTTTCATGGCAGAATGAGTCTAATAACCCCTTGATCTCTGACTGCTGAATAAAGAGCAAGTTCTCAGCCTCTTGCTGGGATCTGTGAGGAAATCCAAGTCTAGATGGTCAGTGCTGGCAGCAGATGCTGTTAGCAGATACTGGAGGCTGGTGTTGAAAGTCCTGCCCCTTCTAAATGTCACAATCTTAAGTTCTTGTTAGAGATGTCCTGAGCTGTGCCTGGCCTTATCAGGAGTGTCTTGTGTTCTCCTGAGAGGCAGCCAAGGGAAAAAGTAGATGCCAGAGATTAAAAGCCCAAGCGCTCCATGTGCTGAGCTGTCCCGTGTGAGCAGGAAGGAACCACTCCAAAGTTGTTTAACTCCCTTTGAGAATAAGTGCATAGGACTGTTGGTGTGCTGGTGTGGGTGGAGAAGCTGTTCAGGAGAACCTGCAGCAGGTGTGTTCTGCCTTTGACCCATCTTGGCAAAGTGCTGCTTCTGCAGCTGTGGGGACTGGCTGTCCCTGGAGCAGCTCTTCCCAATGACTGCAGTGACAGTCCCTGCAGGGCCACTGCAGACTGGTGATGCAGTGGGAAGAGCAGACCCATCCAGTGATACAAGTGCAGGTGGGTGGGAAGGAGGTGCATGTTCTTGTCCCTGGGGAGTGCAAGCCATGCCATGGGAGCACAAGACCCCTGGAAGCAGGAGGATGGAGCTTGTGCCTGGCTGTGCTGCTGGGTTTGCCTGCTTTGTCAGGCTGCAGGGATGTGGTAGTTAGTGAGAAGCTCTGGCAGGAGCAGGGGATCTTGGGGAGAGGGGCTCAGTAGCAGGGAACTCTTGCTGTGCTGGGAATAGGTACCTGGGCAGGTGTTTGGGCCCTGGTAGTGGCTGTGTGACCAGTAATGAGTCTGTTCCTCACTTCGGGGTGTTCTTGAGTTCCAAGCTCCTCTTGCTCTGTAACCTGATCCTGTTCCTGGCTCGGGTGCTGGTGTGAGGCTGAGCCCCCTTCTTCAAGCAGCCCTTCTTCCTCTGCTCTGTCCTCTGGGTCTTTCCTGAGAGCTGCTGCAGCCGATCTGTGGAGTAAGCCCTTGCAGAGTTGTTTTCCTGCTGTGTTGGGTCAGTTGCCCATTACATGTTGAGCAAGGCACCACCAACCTGGGAGAGACACTTGAGGGTTTCCCAATTTCTCCTGATGTCCTTCCCTCCCTGTTTGTTGCAAGGAGATGACCCCCTTTGCTCAGCTGGGTGGGCCTCTGCCTGGTGTGGTGTGGGAGGGCAGCAGGTCCCTGCTGTCACTCTTACCTAGGAGGGTCCTGCACAGCAGGCCTGCTTGTCCCTTCCCTTGGTGCCTGAATGCACTCACTGCCCACAGGCACAAGCAGCCCTGAAGGAGCACGGTGGGATCACAGGAGAGTCCCACAGCTGCTGTCTGAGGTTGGTACAGGAGTCATGCCTGTGCCCCTGACTCCTCTCTGGAGGTGAGGTGGGTGCCTGCCTCTTACCTGGTAGGTCAGGGTAGTGTTTCCCCAGGTCCTCTAGCAAGGATTCATAGCAGGTGGCTTCAGAGTTTTCTTCTCCTGCCAGCAGAATGGGAGAAATGGGTTAGTCTCTCTCCTGGCTGCAAACTGAATTCTTGTAACTGGGGCAGATGGTTCTGCCCAGGAAAGGTTCCTTCTCCCCTGAAGCAGCCCTTGGACAAACAGAGGCTCAGCTCTAGCTCTTCATCTGAACTGGCTTCTGCCTCCTTGGAGCTTCTGTGCTTTGTCCAAGTGACTGCTGAAGAGACCCCTTCTCCAAAGCTCCCACTTTCCAACCCTCCTCCCTGGCCCAGAGGCTGAGCTGTGCTGTCTGGACGAGGAACTTACGGACAACTCTGATGAGGATGTAGTGCTGCCTTCCCTGTAGGTATTTGCTGGCATATTCAGATGCAGGATCTTCCACTTTGCTCAGGTTCATCAGGGTCCCCTTTTCATCCACAAGATCGATGCATTCTGGAGGGAGAGACAAGTGAAGGAAGTCCAGGGTGCCTCTGAGCCAATGTGAGCCTGAGGTATTTTCCTTGTCAAGTTACACTTTGAACAGAATCTGTAGAGATCTGGGGAGCAGTAGGTTTGCTGTCCCAGTGTTTTGGGATGTTCTGTGACTCCTGTGTGACCCCTTTGTTCCCCTCTGCAGTCTCACGGGCCAGAGCACTCATACCTTCAGGCCTGCACTGACACTTCCTCTTCAGGTGACCTGTGAGGGTCTGGATGCAGCAGAGCAGGTTCACCATCACTTGGCAGTTGGCTGCAGACAGAGAATGAGACCTGAGATAGGAGCATGGTCACCCAAATGGAGGGGCCACCTGGGCATGGCAAGAGGCACAGCAGGTGGCTGAGAGGTGCCCACTGTGGCCAGCAAAGGCAGGATCCCCAGGTGACACCAGCAGGGCTTTGAGCAGCTGCATTACAGAATGGCTGCTTGTAGTTGGTGCTGAGAGTGCCTCAGGTTAAGGGGAGAAGATGCTTTGATTTGGGGAAAATTATTCTGACTGATGAAATGTCTCTGTCCTTCAACTTTGTTTCATCAAGCATGAGCAGGCAAAAGCAGTGAGCCCTGGTCCTTGCCAGTCCCTTCTACAAGCTCATCTCAGTCACAAGGGGAAAGAGCTGGAGATTGTGGCTGAGTCACCTGAGGATATTTTGGCCATGAACTCTGACTGAGTTTGTCCCAATTGAGAAATCCCCCAGGGCTGACACACGTCAGTAGTCAGAGCTGGGGATCCAACTCAAATAGCAGAGGGAGCAAAGGCTTAGGGCAGTGTGTGCCTGATGGCTTCAGCTAATGGGTGTCTGGGGTCAGGCCAAGGCTGTCAGCCAGCTGGGTGAGGTCAGGATAGGGGCTGCTCATTCCTTCCCACAGATCCCTGCCCTGTGACACTGAGAGCCAGGATCTGAGTCAGGGAACCCTTCCCACACAGCCTGGAACAGAGGAGCTCTGCTGGCAGCTGGCACTTCTGCCCCGGGGCTCTTCTGCTTGTGCCTAGATAAGCAGGGCCCCCTCTGCTGACTTCCCAGAGCTGCTAAGGCTGGGAGCTCATCCTCATCTCCAGCCTCCCTCCTTGTGATTAACTCAGCTCTGCTGGAGTGGTTTTCCTCCGTGATTCAGAGTGTAGGGGTAATAGATCTCCCTTTTTTAAAGCAGGTGATGTGCAGGATGCTGCTGTGCCCTGGCAGAGCTCTCCTGCCTGTTCCCCAAGCACTGGGCATTGCTGTGCACCAGGTGCTGTGTCCCTCCCTGCCCTTTGTGGGGGTGACAGGGGTGGCTGAGGCAGGGCTGGGGCTTTCCCCACGTACCTCCAAATCTCACAGTGGCAAACATGGTGCTGCTGTGCCTCTCTGGGGGCTGTGGTGCCTTCCTGCAGGCAGCAGTGGGGCTGCTGGAGAGCCCAAGACATGCAGGCTCTGTTTCCCACGGCGCTGTTGTGGTTTCAGTAGCCAGATTGCCCAGCAACCGTGAATGGCCCTGCAGATTGTCCAGCCTCCAGTTGGGGAGAGAAGGGGAGTAGAGCAGAGGCTGAGCTAAACAGCAGCCTGTTGGGAAGGCTGCCTGCTCCATGTGGTCCCAGCTACTCTGAATTTCAGACTTTTTGTAGTCTCGTGGTGTTTCCTGCCCTCCCTCCTTACTTGTCCTGCAGCTCATCTGGGCTGTAGTGGTGCCACATCTGCCCAGCCTGCTCCTTACTGATCTCAGTACTGCTGCAAGGCAGCCTGGCCTCCTCTGTGACATGTGGGTGCCACTGGAAAAATCTTCCTGGGGATCCTGCCTGTGCTGGTCCTACTCGAGCAGGGGGCAGTGGGGTTTTGCAGCCCCATGATGGACATGGTCGTGTGCCAGCTGCATCTTCTATTTGGTGCCCAGATGTTGCTGTGCAAGTCTTCCTGCAGTCAGGGTCCTGTAGCATCATCCCCTTTTCCTGGCGAAAACATATGGATGAAATCGTGTCCCTGGGCTGCTCAGCAGATGGGGAGGGTCTGAATGTTGGGAACCAGTAACAATACTGATGTGCTGCATTATCCAGTGCTCGCTGCTCTGAGGACAAATTCCCTTTCTCTGGAATGCCCCTCTTTGCATGAGGAGGTGATTTCCCCCTGCCTTGCTGGGTTTCATTTCACAGCCAGTCTAATCCGTGGCCTTGACCTGCTCAGAGCTTGGGACAAGGTGTGTGTGTATGTGTGTGACACTCCTCACCTAGGACGTGTGCAGGGACACTCGTGTTGATCTTGCCACCGCTTCGCAGAGTTTGGGGAGTGCCGGTGGCAACAGCTGGAGCTGTACCTGCAGTGTGCTGGTACCTGCAAGAACTCAGGGGGCCTGCTTGCATGAAACACAAGCTGCTGATACCTGCAGGGCCAAACTTGCGGACATCTTTGGCTTGGGGCCTCTCTGGGTGCTGCAGAGGGCAGGGAGTGGCTGTCCCTGGATGGTGATGAGGTGGCATTGGCAGGGGCTGAGCCTGCCCGTGGAGGGCAGGAGGCACCCACCAGCTCTGGCACGTGAGAGGTGCCTGCTGCCCACGCTGCTGAGGCCAGCCCGGGCTGGTGGCCGTGTGTGACAGTGTCCCTGGGCCCCGGGACAGGTGTCACAGACAGGAGGGGCTTCACGCCCGCTGAGCTGGAGGCCGTTGGCTGTAACGGTCTGCTGTCCTTCCGCACACGGCGCCAGCTGTGCTGCAGCCACCTCTGCCCTGCTCCCTGGGGACACCTCTTGTGTCCGGTGACCTCGGCAGCCACCCACTATGGCTGCCGTTCCTTCGGCACCATCAGCAGCTCCCAGCCCCTGCTGCAAGTTTTGCTGAGACCCTGCCAAGTCGTTCCTGTCACAGTGAAGGAGCTGCATGAAGGGAGCAGCAACTTTGCGTATGTTGCTTCTGTGATGAGACAGCTGCCTCCCATCTTGCATTCTCCCTGGTGGTCCCCAGCCTGCTGCCAACCCAGGGCATCCTTGGTGTGGTGTGGCTCAGGCTCCCGGCCTCCTGCGTGCCTGGCAGCAGAGGGGCCTGCGTGTGCGAGCCCAGGGAAACCTCTCTGCTCCTCCCATCAGCAAAGAGAGATGGTCAGTGATGCCAGCCCAGTGCCCAGGGCAGGGGGTGGTGGGGTGGGCTGTGGGTGCCTTGGTGCAGCTGAAGGAAATGGGCTGGGGTGAAGGTGGGCAATGCTGAATGCTCACCTTGAGCAATGCTCAGCTCTCCCCG
This sequence comes from Chaetops frenatus, assembly GCA_013400775.1. Classification (NCBI taxonomy): domain Eukaryota; kingdom Metazoa; phylum Chordata; class Aves; order Passeriformes; family Picathartidae; genus Chaetops; species Chaetops frenatus. The sequence continues at coordinate 133,502 of VZTR01002642.1, read as the reverse complement.
CCCCTCCCTGAAGCCCAGCTGCAGCAGAGCGGGCAGCCCTGGGGAGCTGAGTCCCTGAGCCCCCTGTGTCATTTACATACACCCAGCCAGTGCCCACGGCACAGCAGCCTGGCTCTGTGCAGCAGCCCAGACCCTCTCTGAAACAGCCTCCCTTCCTCTGCCTCCTGCCATGGCCCTGGGCTTCATGGTCCTGCTCCTGGTGGGGACGATGGGCACAGGTAAGGGTTCTGTGGCCGGGTCAGCTCTGCCTGGGGGGCACTGCAGGGGCGCGGGCAGGCTTGGGCTGCCTGAGGAGAGGTTGGTTGGAGTAGGGCTTTGTGCTCGGGGGCTGTGTGTGGTGCGATGAGCCGGGTAGTGGCTGGGTAATGGCGTTGCCTCGAGGGAGCTGAGGGACATTTTGGGGCTGAGGGTGATGGGGGATATGGCTCAGTCCATCAGTAACTGCATCCTCGGTGCGTGCAGCTTGCAGGGCTCAGCCCGTGCTGACCCAGCCCCAGTCCGTGTTCGTGCTGCCCGGGCAGACGGCTCAGCTCTTCTGCACCCTGAGCCCCCAGTACAACATCAGCCACTTCGGCATCTCCTGGTACCAGCAGCGCCCCGGGCACTCCCTCAGGTATCTGCTCTACTACAACTCGGAGCGAGACAAGCACAAGCCTGCCAAGACTCCCGACCGTTTCTCTGCCACCAAAGACGTGGCCAGCAACGCCTGCATCCTCACCATCGCCTCCGCCTGCCAGGATGACAACGGCACCTATTACTGCTCCCTGTCACCTGCCTTCAGGTGGCTCTAGAAATGGGCAACTCAAGCTTTCTGCGCTTTCCTTGGCCCCACCCTGACGTGCCCTCAGCAGGGAGAGCAGCAGCCCTGCCAGGGATGGCAAAAATCCATCCTGGCCACTTGGCATGAGGCAGCCTTGACCTGGCGGGGGCTTCCGCAGAGTTTGGCTCGCCTGGTAATAAAGATAAATCCTCATCCGCGCGTCTCGTGTCGTGTGTACCGGGGTCAGGAGGGGCTGTGGGCTCTCGGGCCGGGAGGAGCCCTCACCCACCCCCTGGTCCCGAGGGCAGAGCTCGCGGCCCGCACCGCCCTGTCCCCCTGCCCACACCCCGCAGCTCCTGGGGGGACAGGGAGCCGCAAACGCCGCGGGCAGAGCCGGGTGCTCTGTGGGGACGCTTTCACACGGAGAAGGGTGAGGGGTTTTCCCTCAGAAGCCGGGGAAGGACCGGGATGGCCGCACTGCGCAGGCTCAGCTCGGCGCGCGCACGGCGGCGGGCGCCAGGACCCGGCGGCTCGCGCCGAGGTCACGTGAGGGGCGCTCGGCGCTACCATTGGCTCAGCGGCAGACAAAAATCACGCGAGCCACTTCCGGGTTACCTCAGTGAGCGTCGGGGCCCCGCGGTGGTTGGGTCGGGCCGGGCCGGGCAGCAGCGGATCGGTCGCCCCTGCCCTGCTCGTGTATTCAGCGTGTGCGGAAAAGCCACGCTATGAAAAGCCAGTGTCCACAAAGGAGACAGAGGAGTCCTGCAACTTTATTCGAATAAAGGGAGAGAGTCCACTACGCCATACCACCGTGGGGTCTCCCTCGCGGTTTCCAAGGATGCAGCCTCCTTTCATCCTAAACTCCCGGCTGCATGTTGCCCTCTTTCTTTCCCCACTGGCTGAGGTACAGTGGCAGGAGCTGGGCACTGGATTGTGTAAAGCAAGCATAAGACGACAAATTCCTGTCTTCATGTAACCGACTCCTGTCCATTAAAGTTGTAAAAGGTGAAGATCAGTTTGAATGCGCTGCATGAAGGGGACTCCAAGGGCTAAAAGGAAGCTGCTGTTTGCTTCCTGAGATGCAGATGTAAAACATTTCAGGATCTGCCAGCAATGCCAAGGAGATAACCAGGCAGGCAGACAGACCCATCGTGCGTCCTTCCCCGGAGCTGTGTGGAAAGGCAGAGGCAGTGTGGGGAGATCCTGCACAACCAGGAGTGAAGTACATTTGAAATACCAAGGCCTGAACAAGTTCAAGCAAACAAATCTTCCCTGCTCCCTGTCAGCAAGTGGACAGCAGAGAGCTGCTCACAAAACTGGACTCCTCTTTGAGGAAACTTGCAGAGTAACAAGGAAAGTGTTTAGAGACAGTAAACATCCCATCCTAGGCAGATCCCTGCTCTTCTCCTGTGCTATGGGACTTTGGCAGAAGAACAACTCCATTGGAGTTCTGAATGGTTTAAACTCCCTAAGAGGAACATACGTACTAGAGTGACTAATCCCAGTACAAATTCCTTCAGACTAAGGAGGAAAAAAATCCTACCAACTTGAGTCAGGATCTAAAACATCCCTTCTAGCTGACATAGCAAAGCAGGGACTGAAAGGCATCTACAACTAGCTATGCAAAGCATCAAGACTTTCAGCCAGTGATCCATATAAAATGAATAAATAATTCATAATTACATATGTAGTGTACACCATGCATGTCAAGAAGGGCTCCAGAGAGAAAAGCACAGTGGGCACGCTTTGCTCTCTGAAAGAAGTACTGCAGTTACTACTGTCACTCTGGAAAGTGACACTCTGGACTGCAGAGACACAACTGAACCTCCATTTACAGCTGTAAAACCACGTCAGATATTTTTCCCATCTTGTTCTGCAGCCTAGATTGACTCCATGATTCCTGAAATTTAGAGGAAGTATTCCAAGAACACACCAGCACCGTAGCACAGCACCAGCACGCCAAGGCAGGTGCATAATAACTTGAAGAAAGCAAGATTCAGTCCTGAAGAACTTAGGTTCCATACTTCCTCTGTTCCTCTGGGTTTGCCCTCATGTACAGGACAAGCTTTTTACACTGAGGCTTTGGTAAAGCAACAGCTGCTGTCTTGTTCTTTTGGATCCAAGTCTGCAGTTCCTTCCTTTTGTTGCTCAGATCCTGCAGCTCTCAAACAGGCAGGAGCTCTGGGGGGTACTCGCCATAGCAGTATTTGGCAATTGGGTCTCTGTAGGTGTTCTCATGCTGCACACTCTGCCAGAAGAGGAGGAGAAGCTTTAACAATACACACACAGTGAAACAAGGTATCCCTTCACTGAGGGACAAAACCCACCGCATTTATGCACAGCCAATAAAAAATCCCAAACTCTTCTACACATCAGAGTGTCTTTGGAGTCAAAGAACTCTGCATTGCCAACATACAAGAGCCAGCTGATGTATTACAGCACTGCAGTGTTGAACCAGAGCCTCCTTTTGAGGAGTGGGTGGCAACAGATTCAAAGATTAGATATGCTTAGGCAGTACCATCAAATTATCTAAGCAAGCAGAGCACAAACAAAGTTGCTACCTGAGATGTGCGCATTTTTCTTGATAAAAGACAGAGTTCAGATTTTATGGGTAAAAATTCCCAGTAACTTTGGAGACATTTGGAACTCTATCCTTTGTTTTCAGTCCATCCCCATTGCTACATTAAATACTGCAGCTGCTGGACATTGCCAACAGCACTTTCTAAAAGGGCCAATGCTTGCTTAGACCAAAACTTCTCATACAATCACATGGGTAACAAAGTTCATCTCCGTCCTTAATAAGCAAAGAAATTACAACAGTTTTGGAGTTACTGTGCAGATGATATGCACATGGTATGTCTCCAACTGTACCATAAAATAAATATCATTCTGAGGCTACTGGGAGCAGTTCTCACTGTTTTCATCCTAATGAGATCTTCCCCAGGAATCATCTGAGATTTCCACTGGCCATTGAGCTCAGTCTCTTTTTAGTTAAGACTCTCTCTTCTAAAGAGAATGTGCAACTCATCCTGCTCTAAATATGTGCCTTGCCTTCAGACTGGCTCTCAGCATAGCTTCAAATTCTATGAAAATACAAACATGGCACACCAGCCATTCACAGGCTTGAGCCCCATTTTGCAAGGGCACTTTTTTGGGCCCTGGCCATGTGCTTGTGCCTCACCTGTGATGAAGTCCTACATTTGGCCAGACACAGCTCAAAGTGATCCTCCACTGCCATGAAGAGATTTTGGAAAGCAATTGCTGCCCGGTTCAAGAACCGCTCCAGGAGATGTTGCTAAAGTGGTCAGCAAAGACAAGGCAAAAAACAGAAACACTCTGCTTCAGCAAGGAATAATCAGAGCCCACCCTAACCTACAAAGCTCAGGTATCAGAGGAAGAGTAAGCAACTCCACTTAGGATTTCTAGCAAGCACTGAAAGGCTAATGCCTCAGAACCCCAGCAGCAGGACAAGAATCTAAGAGAAGCTCAGAGAATACAGGGCAGTGCCAATTACAAAACTAATACTGGCTGGAGTAACATTTCCCTTCAGCAAACGCAATTCCCCTGAAGCCGAAACACTTTGCAAGGCTCCCAAAGTATTTCCAAGTATTTCCTCCCAAAGGTGGGAAGGATGAATTTTGTTAAAACCTTATTTATAGCTTGCCACGTGCTCCTTGGAGGCTCTCCTCATCCTTCCAAGAAAAGGAACTGTCCCTCTAAGGAAAAAGCTCCTCACGAAGAAGCACTTTTAGCCACAGAGGAACCTGAGCAGCTGAGAACACCTGGAAAGCAGGAGCAAGTCCATCACCTTGCTGGGCTGCAGGCAGCAGGACACACAGTACTCGTAGATGCTGCAGCAGCCGTTGGGCAGGCAGCTGTCACAGCTGTACAGCTTCGTGCTGGGCACGTTCACATTGCAGCAGCCATTCACCAGCAGGTCCTTCCTCTCACAGATGTAGCCTAGAAAACAGCAACAGGAGTTAACAACAGGCAAGGTAGGCCTCCCTGGATGTTCTACAAAAATCTGCAGGAAGAACTGCATTCCTTAAGAACAGGCTGGTTTGTCATTTAGGAGATTATGATCTCCCTCAGTCCTAAGCAGCCATTTGTTCTTTGAGATGGAGGGCAGCATTTCAAACAGCCTGGTGTTATCTGCACAACTATTAAATCCTACTCTAATATGTGCCATATATACAGCAGGAGTATTTAAATGCAGAATATTTAAGTTCTGATTTCTTTTTGGCATAGTTCCTTGTTGTGAAAGGGGAAAAGGGATTGGCATTGATTGTGTTGGAAAAAACCGTATGACACGTGTTTTTTCCATGGGTCTGTGCCTGGATAATTCTCTTACAGTTCAGTATGAAGAGATTTAGATTCAGGCATGCAGGACAGCTGTAAATATTCATTGCTGAGTGGAATCCTTAATACTACAGAAATATGGTGGATATCCTTATGGAAACCATACTACCACGGTGTTGGACTGTGAGAGATCCATAATTTTTAGAGTTCTTACGAAGTGGCACTAAGCCTAAGTCAGGCAGTGCCGAATTTAACATTGATGCAAATCACAAGAGATGTGGTGGGTTTTCTACAGCCTTGATCTGTGGTCAAGGAAGATCCAAGCTCTAAGCGACAAGCACAGTGCAGGGCAGGAAAGAGTCTTTAACTTCTACCACTTAAAACAAATGGTTAATATCCTTGGGTTTACAGGGTCAGATGAGCTTGTTAACTGTGACTGAGCACTAATTAAACCAGTCCTGAGCTGCCTGCATAAAAGGCTAAAGTTTCCTCAATTACTCTCCCTAACCCCCCTGGCAGCAGGAGCACAGTGCAGGGAGAGACAAAGAGCTCTGCAAGCAACCACAGTAAACTGAGCAGGACTCAACCTTTGGGTTCTGTGCAAAGGTAACTGGAATTCTTTGACTTTAAGGTGGTCCCAGTCACACTCCCACATCCCTGGGCCTGAGCTGAGCTGTCTGGTATGCACAGAACCAAAGGAGCAGCATCTACAGCCACAGTGAAATTCAGCCAGCCACAGGAGAACAGGCCAAGGGTCAAAAAGAAAAAAAATAAAAGCAGTTGTTACATGAAAGTGCCATCAGCACTCAGACAGGTAAAAGCAGCGTTCAGCACTGCCCTATGCAGAATAAATTCTTAGTATCAACTGTACCCAGTTCATCTGTAATGAGGAGCTTCCCCTGCACAGAGTTCCTGCACTGGTTGCTCAGCTGGCTGCTGTTCCCTGAGCTGAACTTCACCTTCCACATGATGGGCTGCTCGTGCTCCTGCACTTGGAGGAGATTCCGATCTCTCACCATCCTCTCTTCCTGCAAGGAAAAACAGGAATGCAAACAAACATGCAAGCTCCTTCTGCCACTTCAATCCACATGGTTTTGGGTGATTAAAAATGCCTACTACTTGTAAACTCCATAGCACAGGAAACTCCAGCATCGACCGTGCAATTTACTACTTGTAGTAGCTTACTTCATACTATACACAACAGGAAGATACACAGCCCAGTAAAGTGAGGGTATTCAGGTTCACCAAGGATCAGCTAACACAGCCAAACCAGTTACTACAACCACAAAAGTAGTATATATTATATTAAATAGCCACAGCTGCACGTATTTCTGTTTCATAAGCCCTTTGCCAATGGAATTACCACTCCTAAGAGATACAACAACTACAACTATCAAACCCACTGGAGATTTTCTTTTCCCAGTTTTGGTTCAAACCACTATTGCTGTCAAACAGAGCATCAGGCATTCCTATTTAAGACTCTCGCGTCCTTTAAGTATTTATAACATCATCTTAACGGCAGCGTAACCCGGGAGTTCGATGTGAACACCCGAAGAAGAAAAGCCACAATGGGATAAGGGATGTTTTAACCCACCCAGCGGCGCGTCGAAGCCGCGGCCGGGGCTGGCACTGACCTGCTTGAAGGTGCTGGTGATGAAGTAAACGAGCGAGAGCCCGAAGACGACGCCGAGGACCCATCGCTTCCTGAGCAGCCGCCGCCAGAGCACGGCCCCGCAGGGCACCATGGCCGGGGCGGCGGGCTCAGCGCAGGGCCGGCATCACCGGCGGGCGCCCGCAGCGAGCAGCGCGGAGCCCCGGGCGCTGCCGCGGCCCCAGCGCG
>VZTR01002642.1:88585-126580 GCA_013400775.1 Chaetops frenatus | reverse complement strand
ATATATGTATGTCTGTATGTTTGTATATCTATATCTATATCTATATATCTATATCTATCTATATATCTATATGTATATCTATATATCTATATCTATGTATGTATACATGTATATAGAAAAATATGTATATATGTATATATATAAAAACATTTCTGTGTATATATATATGTATATCCATATATGTGTATTATCTATATATGTGTGTGTGCATATCTCAATTTATATATGTATGTATATGTTTAGAACTGTGTTAATAGATATGTCTGTATGTATATGTACATACATGTATGTATGCTTATATTTTTATGTATATATGTGTATGTATAGGACTTTGTTAATAGATATGTCTATATATATGTATATACATATTTGTATACTTATACATACATTTTTATGTATATATGTGTATGTATATGACTGTGTTAAAAGATATGTCTATATATATGTACATACATGTATGTATACTTATATTTTTATGTATATATGTGTATGTATAGGACTGTGTTAATAGATGTATATGTAGGTATTCATTAATAGATCTGTGCCTGTACCTATACATCTATTTATATGTAATTGTGTCTATATATATGTACACATACAAATGTCTATATGAGTATATATAGATGTATATATAAAATATATATACTGATAGCTGTGTGTGGTAAATATAAGTACATTTATGTCTGTATGTATTTACTGCAGACACATACACACACGTGTGTGTGTGTGCAATACAATGTGTGTGTATGGACACAACAAAGGCAGGGTACAGCTCTGGCAGTACTCCAGAGTGGGAAGCAGGGCTGCAGGTGTCAATCCCTGAGGAAAACAGCCTGGTTGGGTCATGCACGAGGGCAGGGGTCGGAGCACCGAGGGTTCCTGCACCTCTCTGCCTTTCCCAGGGAGATGGAGAGGGAAAACCCTTTGTGCTGTGCCAAAAATGACTCTGTGTGTGCTTCCTCCAGGTGTGCCTGTGTGAGCACTGTGGGCCAGGTGCTGACAGTCGCTGGCTTGAAGGACTGTGATGAGTTTGAAATCTGGACTGTCTTGGACTGTCTGAAGTGCTCCATGTGTGAATGTCTGCATGCTCTTGGGCTTCCAGCTCTCCCAGTGTGGCACCTTTCACCTCTGGATAAAGCTGTTGTTCAGGTACTGTGCTTGCAGACAGCTGGCAAACCTTCCCACAGCCATTGAGCCTTTACACAGCACAGGTAGAGGGCTACACATTTATCATGTGGTAGGAAATGTTATAAATAATGTTGTAACTTGTTATATTCAAGGGTATATTTAGATCTTAGTCTTTACATTTTATTAAGTAGCTATTGTTCTCTGGGGCCATTGTCCAGACTTTGCAAATGGCATTTCTGTAGATTAAAATTAATAAGTCGCTTGTTTAAAAGACTATTGTCATGACCTAGTTGTATTTTTTTCATTTAAAATGTTTACACATTTCCTTTTTCTTCCTCCCTCTCAGTTTTGCTTTGCAAAGCAAGTTCCTGCAGAAGAGGAAGACGGGATTTCATTTCCTGAGAGGGTGTTGAATCACACGTCACATCGAGAGCCACTGTTAGATGTCCCCATGTCCCTTGCCAGGGGTTGCCATCCCTCAGCTGCACACTCCTGGTGACTGCCACGTCCTGCAGGAGGGGACCTGACCAATTCCTGCCCAGCCTGGACACCTGTGTGCTCCCATCTGCCATTCCAAGTTGTCTCTTTGCAAGTGTACTGAGAAGCAAATGGGAGCTCGAGGTGCTCTGTCACAGAAGCAAATGGTTTGTGCCAGCCATGTCCCCAGCTGAGCAGGTCCCACAGCCCTCTGTCCCCAGGACCTGTGCCAGTAGCCACACTGGGATTTGCTGAGCCACGGGTTCATGTTGAGCGTGTTGTGTTTTAAGGTTTTGAGGAAAATGCAGAGGCGGCACAGCAGCAACACTGACAACGTGCCTCCCGAAAGGTAAATCCTTCCCCTTCTCTCCTCCCTGCTCCTTTCCCCAGAGGAGTGGTCTGATTTAAGTGTAGGGGGTGTTTTAGAAGATGAAAGCTCAAAATTGAGAACGACATCAAATTCCTGTGTGTGTGTGGTGTGGCCAGGCTTTCTGCTGGAGTTTGGGGATTCTAGAGTCAGGTTTACTTTTCTCCTTCCTGTCAGTTACTGATTGCTGGCAACCACAGCATTTCAGGATGATCCAGGAGGGCACAGCTGGCAGACAGCTGGCTCAGCATGGGCAGGATGTGGGGAGCTCTGCAGGAGGGATCCATGACCCAGCCCTGTGGGGTAGCTGAGCACTGTCAGTGTGCAAGGATGGACCCGTGTGAACAGGAAGATTCACACTTCTCTTATTGAGGTGTTTAAAAAGTCTGCTGGTCTGAAGCTCCCAACTACTCTGATTTAGTGTTTTATCAAGAGTTTGGGTGACCCTTTATATCTTCCCAGAGTCTGCATCCACCTTCATGTGTGTGAGTATTTAGAAGTAGAATACCTCCAATTTGTTTCTGCAATTATAACAGCAGCAAGGAAGCCTTGCCACTGTTGTTGTTCTGCTACTAAATATTCCCTGGTGCTTTCTCAGAGTTAGAGCATGCCTTTTTTTTCTTTTCCTAAAAAAGAAACTAATCTAATTACTCCAAGACAAAGATGGAACTAAAAAATTTCATTGCTCTGTTTGAGCTGAGATTACAAGTGAAAGATCATTACTAAATATTTTATTTTCTATAGTGGTTTTGCAATTAGTTGAAGCCTGATGTCATGGCCATTGCTAGCATGGTACCATTCTTATTTCAGGGGGAAAGAAAGCCATCTTCAGTTTTTTTCTGCATGATGCTTCTGATTTTTAACAGGGTAAATCCATATTGTCAGGAACAGAGGCTGAAGTTCTTCTAACTGCAGAAGGAAATGCTGTTGCCACTGCTCTTCACTTCTGTTAACTTCAGCAGCCTGACAATTTCAACAAACAAACCTTGTTTGTTTTTAAATATGTCCCAGGTTAATTCCTTCCGGCTGAAAGCACAGTCATGTATCCTGGTAATATTCTTCCAAACAATAGTTGTCTCTTTATTTGTAACACTGAGTTCCACCCAGTCTGTTACATTCCCAGCCCTAAGCTGTGGACACATCCCTGAATTTTAATGTTACCTGGCTGATGAATATTTTGGACCAGAAAGAAGTGTGCAATGTCTTGCTGATTTGATTCCTTGCTGGACCCTCAGTGGGAATAGGGTGCAGCTATAAGATGCCTTATTAGGAGTTTACTGAGTGGGAAGGTTTGCTCAGAGAAGGTTTGAGGCTGTGCTCAGAAGGAGAAGAAAGGCAGAGCTCAGTGCCCTGTGAGTGCCTGGGGAGGCTTTGGAACCCACAGGGGAGAGAGGGTTGAGGGCCCTGCATCTGCTGTCTCAACTTGTGACCACTATTCCTAAAGTTAGAGATCTCCCAGGATTAAAATCAGGAGAGACTAAAGCTCTGCCAGATGCCTTATTTGTGGGCCTTGCCTCTTGCTGAGGTTTATTTATTGTTTACTCTCCTTTTGCAGGTTAGAGAAGTGTTTGCTGTCTGTCAGGCATTTACTGCCTGATGATCAGTCTGCTTGTTCTCTCTCACCTAAACTTTCCTTGTATTGACTTCTAGTGAAGAAAACCTGTTTTCTTTTGCTGTTAGGATGAAGGTATTTATTTTACTTTCTTTTTGGAATCTGGCTATATTCCAGCACATTCAGGAAAGAATCAGTGTCAGAACCAGTTCTGCCTAGTGTCCAGTAATTTGGGTACATCCATGTCCAATTTGCCAAAAATTAAAAAAAAAAAAAAATTCTCTGGACCCATGAGCACATCCCTCACTTTTGTGTCGGGTCAGGGACACACAAGCAGCTCTTAACACTTCTCTTCCCCTGGTGATTCTCTTTCTTGTTGGTGCAGTTCCTCAGTGGCCAGGTAGTGATTGTCCCTAAATAAAGACAGAGGATTTTGGGGGTAGGTCATTGTTTTGAGCTAGCTTGGTTGTTTGCTTATAGTATAACTTGGTGATGCTGTGTCAAGTTCCATGGGGTTTTGTATGTTTTTCTTTAAACACTCCAATCATTATCGAAGATACTGGATTTGCTATTGGAGGTATTGTTTCTTTGTTTTCTCCAAAAGTACACAGGGTATTTGGGAGGAGCTTCACTCTGTCAGGAAAATTAATCCACAAGCATTAGAGGTTTATGTCTGAAAAGGAGACAGAGGAGTCCTGTAGCTTTATTGGAATGAAGGGAGAGGCCATGGGACATTTCCCCTGGAGTCTCTCAAATTTGTGGAGGACGCAGCCTCCTTTTTATCCCAATTTCCCGGCCGCATGTCCTTCTGTCTTTCTCCATTGGCTGAGATACTTGAGAGGTACAGACTTCCCAAAATGCCTAATACAGACCCCCTCCTAATGTGTACCCCCATGTCACCCTGGTTTGAAAACCTTCTGAAAAAGTTTATATTTTCGAGTCAGATTTTTCTCATGCACTGTACTAAAAACAATAATTTGTTTACATTCCTTCCTGGAGAAGGAAAGCTGACTGACTGGTCGTTTCACCAGTCTGGTTGAGAGGTGGGACTTCATCTTCCAATCCTCTCACACTTTACAAACTCTATAAAATTGTGTATCAAAAATAAATGGGCTCTCTCCTTTTGGGGGCCTCGGCTGTTCTCCTAATGGTGGAGAATCTGTGTCCTTCTTTCGTGCCCGGGTGCTGCAGGTACCACACTCCCACTCCCATTTTTCTTTTTTCCCTTGAGTCTCTGTTCTTTTTCTCTAAATCCAGAGATTTAGCACAGTCTTGAGTGAGTAACAGTCTGTGTCAATTAGTGGAATGCCTATGGAATTTATGGTTTTCCCCATTGCTTCTTTCACCTCTCCGTATCTGGCCTTACTTACCATCAGGCTCCCAGTTTGTTTGTAAAGACACCTCCTGCTCATTCCTTTCAATTTCTTGGGAGAAGGAACTGATGCATTTTGGTCAGGTCTGTAGAAGTTCTCTGGTCTTACCTGAGGAGTCTGGTTAGCGGCCTCTAGTTCTGCAACTGCGACAGCAAATAGAGGGAAAAACATCCGGAGGCCTCGGTGTTCTGACAGTGTGTGAGGAACTCTGGAATCACTGCGGGCACGGTTGGGCTAAAACACCACCAAAGCTGTGCACGCTCATTTTTACTCAATCACTTTAATCTCTGCCCACTGCAGGAACCGGAGCCAGACGGTCAGCTCTGAAACCAGCGTGGACGAGGGTGGAGTTTTCGAAAGCCTGAAGGCCGAGGCCTCCTCTCCCCAGCAGCTTTTCTCGGGGCTGGCCGGGATCCCCTCAGGCTCCATCACAGCCACACCCTTCCAGTCCGGGCTGGTGCTGGGCTCGGCGGCCGGAGGAGGGGAAGTGTTCATCCAGATGCCAGCCCCGAGGGACGAGGGGGCCGGCAGGGCTGAGGGGGCCCCGTTCCACCACCGGCAGCCGTCCCATCACTTCCACCACGGCCACCACCGCGGCTCCTCCCTGCTGCACATGGCCGGGGCGGAGCGGCACGGCCACGCCGAGGAGGGTGCTGAGGAACAGGCTGGAACTCCGGCCCCGGCTCTTTCTGAGCTGAAAGCTGTGGTTGGTTGGCTGCAGAAGGGGCTTCCCTTCATCTTGATCCTCCTGGCTAAAGTTTGCTTCCAGCACAAGCTTGGTAAGCATTCATCAAAGCTTTTTGAAGCGTGGTTAGAGATGTGGTTGGGAGGCTTTTGTCAGGCTGTGGTGTCTGATATATTTATGGGTGTGACAGTGTCCAGATGGAGTCTGGTACGAAGGGAACGTACTCAAATGCATGGGATAATGCAGGTGATAAATTCACCCTACTTTCAGTCCAAGCTGTTTTCCTCTGGGTCAGATCCATCTCTTTTCTGTCCTGACCAGTTCTGTTCCTTTTCCTGATTTCTCCTTGACGTTCCTGTGAGGCTGAGCATGTTACCAAGGCTTCTCCCTCAGAGCTCTCTCTGGGCGAGATGGGGAGAGTGATAGCAAAGATTTCTGTGGAGCACAGGAGAGATCAGAGGGATGAGACCCTTGTCCTGCTGGTAGGGTGGTGATGCCTTGAGAGGCTCCCTAGAACAGAAGCTAGATGGAGTTAAAAGAATAAGGTAGGTATTTATTGAGAGGCCTTCACAGGGTACACCCTGGGCAGCACAAGAGCATGACCGAGGCTACACACAAGATGGATGACTAACACGTGTTTTTCAGACAGATATAAGCTTGGTCCATCTGCATATCAGAAGCTAATAGTCCAATTACAGCTTCAGGTAGTGCAGTCCCATTCTCCAGTTCGACCCCCCTTCTCTTCACTGCTGTCCTCGGTTGTTTACATTTTTGGGGGCTTGGAAAAACAGGGTGTCCTTCAAGTTAGAGCCCAGAGAGAAGTTGTTTGGTCTGAATAAAACGGTAGGACAGTAGCTGACAGGCTATGGAGTTTGAGAGTTATACATTTAAGCAGTACTGATCTGGAAAATGTAAAAGCATTAGGCTTAAGGCAGCAGTGGTAGCTGTGAAACCAAGTCAAAGAGCATCAGTGACACTCTGACAGAGCCTTTCCCTGCAGGAATTGCTGTGTGCATTGGCATGGCCAGCACCTTTGCCTATGCCAACTCCACGCTCCGAGAACAGGTTGCCCTGAAGGTAAGTCCAGCATTTTACCTTCTTATGTTCCCAGCAAACATCATTTTCCATGCACAAAACAGCATCTGTGTTGAACCTTCGATGGCAGTGTAGGGCTGAAGGCATTTACATGTGTACAGATCTGTCTTCTTCTTCCAGCCTCTCCCCACTGATGCTCTCCCAAAGTCTCTATCCTGCTTTTTTGTGGAAGTGTGGCATAGTAAAACAAAGAGGGGACAGGTTAGGGATGTTGTAGTCTGCATCTCCCTCTGCCCCTGGCTGGCAGTGCTTATTCCAACAGTTCTCTGCACCTTGGTTTCCCATTATGTGCAGCAGAGGTGCTGGAGCCTATTTGACTTGTTAATGATGAGATTTAGCTTATTAGCATTTAGATAATGTTTTGAGATGTTCAGTTGAAAGAGTTTGTAGATGTACTGCTTGCTAGTAGCTTTATAATGCTCTGTGCATAATATACTCGGAATATAAAGAAACCAAGCAGATCTTTTCAGGTCCTCTGATCTTCTGTGTCAGGAGAACAGTTCAACAGCACTAAAAGCACAAGGCTAGAATTGCTTTTTTGTTAAAATTACATGGGTGGCACAAGTGCATGCTTGTATCTACCAGCAGCAGTGAAATGAGTGAGTGAACAGATAAATGGCACAATCCAGTAACAGATGGGTGTTGCCTTGCACTCTGCACCTCTGGCCTTCCAGCAGTGTGCCCCCTAATCTGCCTGCTTTAAATCTCAGCCCAACAGTCCTGTCTGCTGAACAGCTACAGAGACCTCCTTTCTTAATAAATCAGCTCACAAGAAAAATGGAGAGTGTTTTCCTCTCAGGAATAAAATTTACTCCCCAAAATCACCACAGGCCAGGAGCCAGGACAACATCTTCTGCCATCCAGCTTGTCTGTAACATTCCATGTGTTTTGAAATGCAGAATTTCCACTTCTTTTGACCTTTGATTATTTCTTTAATGAAAAATGCATGTTCCAGAACCTCCATTCTTTAGGATAAGACCCAGATGTGCTGCATGTAGTGGTGGGATATATTTGATTTAGCTGAGCCTTCCATGTGTGTGACTTTGGATCTGTTTATAAAACACTCCTTTGATGAATTGTCACTCCAACCAGGTGATAGCTCAGAATTTAGGATAATATGTGAAAAGGACATTTTTAAATCTGCCTGTCATACTTTATTTTAAATATCAGGAGATTTTTAGATGTCCCAAGAAAAATCCCAAATTGGAAGATGCATTCTGCAAGTAAGGCTGTGGTTTTCACCAGCTTATTTCAATTAATTTTTCTAAAGTTTCTTCACTGAAAAGGTTACCTGAGTGAGAGGCATTTCTGCTTGTGTTTATATATGTCTTTACCTAGCAGGCTACTTCTGAGTCCTGTGTAAATAAACTAATTACAAACACTTTGTTACATATTTGCATCCCCTGGGCTGGATTTTTCAGCAGTTGAAGGCTCAGCTCAAGTCTTGAGGCTTCAAATTGAAATAACTCTGCTTCTTTTCCGTGCTCAGGAGAAGAGATCAGTGCTGGTTGTCTTCTGGATCCTGGCTTTTCTCACTGGAAACACCCTGTATTTGCTTTACACATTCAGCTCTCAGCAGCTTTACAACAGGTGGGCAAAATTTACATTGTACAGGGTGGGAGAAGGTGATAATTGCCAGGGAGGAAAAGAGGGAAGCCCACTTTTCCCCACACTTTGGGAGGAAGTGTGTCCCCCTAAGGGATCTGCTCTCTTTGGGACATCTTTGTAATATGTTCCAGTGCAGGAAAAAAATTTCTGTGTCACCTTTCCAGGAGATCATGCTCCTAATCAATAAAGGGCATAACCAGGGTATAAATGGGCCAGGGTGTGATGGTATCAAAGCAGGGTGGATCCTTTTCAAGAGGATTCCCATTTTGACCACTGCAACTGAATAGAAAGTGCAGGTGTCAGAGGTGGATGAGGAATTGACCCACTGATTTTCCTCTTCCTGTAATGTTCTCAGTCTATCAAGCTTGGAGTCTAGGACAGGAAAAGAAATAGCAGTTTTCCTCCAGTGTGCTTGGAGGCACTTGGATCGGAGGTAATTAGGATAGCCTTGCCTTTCACATCCTGACTAAATTACTTCTCAAATACAGAAAGGTTTGTAATAATGGATTTGCTTCAGCACTTACTATACATCAGATAGGAATAATGACAGGTAGGAAGCAGAGAAAGGAGGAGGTTTGAATGTGTGGGTCTGAATGGGAGAGGCCAAGCCATGGCATTCTCTGGATGGAGCTTGTGGGAGGGAGTGGAAAGGAAGGAACAGGAATGGCAGAAAGGTGTGAAAGTTAAATGTTTTCACCACAGGGTAACTGTGTCTCTAAGAAGGTGGTCAAGGTTAAAAGTATGAATGATACTAGTTTAAAATAAAGGCTAGATCATCTAAAATAAAGGGGTTTTAGCAATGTGGGGCTATCCTCCAGGCAGTTTAGAGTGGGGTTTATTACCAGTGGACAGGCTGGGCCACAGCTCCTTGAGAAGCCCTATTCCTGTGAGTGCTGCAGTGTTGTCATGCTCAGGCTGGTGTATCTCTTGCTTGCTGTGTGGGGACCTGGAACTATTCACAAGCCATCCTTGTCAAATTAGAAATGTCTGCTTCAGTTGTGTTTCCTTCTGGCTTATTTTCCATTATTTTTCATTTCATAGTTTATTTTTTTTTACTTGTTTCTAGTGCATGAATAGTAGTAAAGTCTCTGATTCTGTTTCTGTTTTTAGGGTGTAATTTTACCTGTTGTGCTGTGCCAGTGTTGTGAGTATTTTAAACTCATGTTCAGGTTTTTCATTTTGGGTTGGTTACTTTACTTTGCCTTTTTTTTTTTTTTTTTCCAATTGTTAAGTTTTTGCTTTCTACCATGAGGCTTTAGCAGGTAAATACCCTGAAGGTAAATCCTGCTTTTCCAGCCTGAGCAGGGTCTAGTTTTCATTATTGTTTAGGTCAGTAGCTCCTGCCCATTGCTGGGTGAAATTCTGCTGTCCCAGACTCCACTTTTTCAAACAGCAAATCTTCAGCCCAGTAAATGGCATTATGTAAGGGGCATTACTTCTGTGGATCTTTGGTTCAGGTAAGAGTATTACCAGAGCCTGCTGTGCTTCAGGCAGTGGCCACTGTCAGAGTGAAGTTCTGACCTTTCTGCCGTGGCTGGTGCAGAGTTTCCTGTGGCACCACTTTAGGAGCTCCAAAAGGAACTTTAGGGACTGTGTCCCTGTGGCAAAGCAGCCTCAGGGGCTGTGGGGGTGCTCACTGAACTGTTCTGGGCAGGACTTCCCAGGAGAAGCTTTGTCACCCAGATCTGTCACACCCCTGTGCACTGAGGGCACTGCCGGCACACCAGAGGCTCTGCTGCAGTGGGAAAGGCAGGGCATGGAGATTGCTGTGTTCCAGAACAGACTTTAGAGGTGTTTGGCTCCTGTTTGGTGACAGTGGGCAAACCTGCTGGCCTCAGCAGAAGTGGGCAAGAGCAAAGTCAGGAGGCCCAGAGGGACCGAGGTCTGATTTTCATGTCTTCCTCCTCTTGTCCTTGAGAACTTCCCTGAAGTTCAGAGGAGTTCCTGGGCTCCCTTTAGCCAGCAGTGGATACAAGGAGCTTGGGCAAGCTTCTCCTCAGTGGCATTTGAGCTCTGGTATCTCTTTCAGCCTTATATTCCTGAAACCCAACCTGGACAGGCTGGACTTCTTTGACCTGATGTGGATCGTGGGCATTGCAGACTTTGTGCTGAAGTACCTGACCATTGCCCTGAAATGCCTCATTGTGGCCCTGCCCAGGATTGTCCTCGCTGTCAAGTCAAAGGTAGGAGACTCTTCTTGAGGCACAAACCTTTCTCTTTGATAATCTCATACCTTTCCCACACGTTTGCAGCATGGAATCAGAGAGTCATGGAATGATTTGGATTGGAAGGGACCTTAATGACCACCCAGTGCCACCCCTGCCATGGACAGGGACACCTTCCACTGTCCCAGGCTGCTCCAAGCCCTGTCCAGCCTGGCCTGGGACACTGCCAGGGATCCAGGAGCAGTCACAGCTGCTCTGGGCACCCTGTGCCAGTGCCAAATATGGATGGAAGAATAAAAATATTTAAATCTGTTGATAAACCTTTGGCAGGAAGTCACCTGAGGATCAAGGGTTGATTTTTGAGCCAAGGGTTTGGTACTACCAGCAGTGATTAAAGTCCAGAGAGGTGAGGTAAGCATTGGTGCTAGCAGCCAGATAACTGCTTTTCCCATTGACTAGGTCTTGTTTTCTGAGTTATCTCTGTAAATTCATATTTCTGAAGCAGGAACCTCTTCATGTCATGGGAAGAAATTGCAAGTATTTGTCTCTTTGGCTTCCCACTTGAGTCCAAGAAGTAACTGGGTTAGACTGAAGCTGCTGCTGCCACAAAAGACAGCACCAGTTCTAACCATGGGAGGAGAAATACTTTATTTAAATGCCTCACACATTTAAATGTTCATGAAACCATATGTAGACTAGGCCTAACTTGAAACTTTCTCACTACATTCTCTCTCCTAAAATACCTTTTGATATGATTTTACTTTTACAGCTCTCTCATGCTGCCTCTTCCTCCACTCAGTAGCATCCACATTTCAGTGGCAGATGTAGCAATGTGTATTGTTTGCATTCAGTAAAGAAACTTCCTGGCAGCTTTTGGGATGAAAGGCACTCTCTAGATGCAAGGTACCAGCATTAATTGCTGAAAGTCTCAGGCAGAGGACTTCAGGGGGTGTCTAAACTGGGAATAGTTTTGCTTAGAAATGGCATGGGTGGCAGGGGAGTTGAGCAGTTTGTTCTTGCACAGCAGGGTTATCTGAGATGGTTATTAATTTATTTCTGGCAATTGTCCAGCTTGCTGGGGTTTTTTTCCCTTCTTCTATTATTATTATTATATTTTGGGAGATTAATGTGCTGGGTCAGAGCATAATCCAAGGGAGGGAGGGAGAAGTGATGTGAATAGTCTTCCCAAGATAAATTGCAGTGTTGGAAAAGGTTCACAGCCTTTGCTTGCCTGTCTGAGAGCCATCCCAAGTACTCATTAATCCTTGTCGGGGGAGAAGAAAGAGAAGGGGTCTTTATTTGCAGCTCCAGAGAGAGGCTGGTAGGATCACATCTGTCAAGGGCCTGTAATGACTCATAGCACAGATGCTTCATTTTTAATACCATTTTCTGGAGAGCAATGTGTCTCACTGGATTTTAAGCCCCCTTTTGTCAGGATGTTGTGGATGGTCTTGCTGTCCCCTGACACCTGGGACTGCTGTTACCCACCACCAGATTTGGGCTTGCTTTTCTCCCCCACTCTGCTCTGAGCCATTAACCCAGCCAGGGATGAGATCTGGTGTAAGAAATTCAGAAAGTTCAAACTGGGATGGGAAGGCTCCAGGAGAACCACAGGACACCACGGGAATGGTAATTGGTGATCACATAGCTGAGCTCCTTCCCCTGAGCCTGCTGACCCACCTGACTCCTGCAGGCCAGCACACCTGAGGGGTTTTAAATAGGAGCTTTTGCTCACTTAGAACACTTCCAGTGCAATTTAGGCACAAAAAACTTTGACCAAAATTTTTATCAGGTTTTTTGCTATCTACTGTCTGAATACTTGCTAGATATGCAAAGTTATTCTCTTCCTCACAATGTCCTCCTTGTGGTATTTCTGCTTGAAGCCCAGCTTGGAGTTTATGAACTTCTGGGTGGCTGTCACTTCATGGTAACAGGCTGCTGGAGAAATACAAATTTAACTCAGTAGAGCTAGGTTTTTTCAAGATATGTATTTTTATATAGTGAGAAGGTTTTGTGCCAATAGAACTCCTCAGAACAGCAGCCTCTTGCTCCCCTAACAGAGGGCCTGAAGTGGAGGTTGCTGCACTCTCAGGGCTGGAGTGCAGCACAGAGGGATTTAATCCTGAGCTCCCTTGCACTCCCCTCTTGCTGGCAGTCAGCAATAGATCCTAGAACTTGCCCAGGGATGGAATGTGGGGAACTTTAATCACCCTGCACTCATCCTGTGAGCTGCATCTTCAGATTGTCCTCATTTTGGAAGTTCAAAGGCACTTGCAAAGCTAGCTTGGCTTTTCCTGCTGCTCCTTGGGATCCTGGTCTTCTCTGAATACTGAGTGGCTTTTACTTTTATTTCTCAGTCTTCACATCTCCCCTCACTCTTGTCTGTAGACTGAACACTAACAATTAAATTTTGAGTCTTTTCTCAGAGATTGTTAATTCCAGATCTTATTATCCTCTTCTGGAATGTCTTCATTCTCTCCCTGTTTTCCAGACCATTTCTCCAGTCTGTCAAGATGAATTTGGAACATAATCTTTCTTTCTAGTGTGTTTTCAGCCTTTCCCAGTTTAGTGTCAGCTGTACATTACTCTGTCCCATCAAGATCATCAAGGAAAAGAGTGAACAGCACTAAACTGTGCCTACATCAGTTGGATGCATCTTTTTATTTTGGAAAGAAACACGTGAAAAGTCTGGGTTAGAACACTCAGGTCTCCCTATCCAAAGTGCCTGGGTCATGTTTTCCCACTAAGGCCCATCACAGGAAGGGCAACTTTTGGTCCAAGATAATATTTGGATTTATGCAGGGAAAGAAGAGCTTGTGGATTGGAGAGAAAAGCAGGAAAAGCAAGGTAACCCCAGCATCAGACTGCTCTCACAGCTCTGGGGAGGTTCCAGAAGGTTCACACCTGTGGCTGGAGGTGTCCCTGCCTCCCCCTGAGCTGTGACAGGGACACCAGGCTGGGTACAAGTCTCAGGAGCAGCTGAGCTCATCATTCCTTTGGAAGTGGGGCTTGGCTCCCACCCTGCATGATGAAGGCTCTCCATTAAAAAAGGCAAATAAGATCGTTTGGTTCAATATAAAATGAATTAAAGTAAATTAAACTGCAGGAGCCATGTGGCCTGCAGAGGCTTCCATTGTTGTGCACACATCAAGGGCAGCTTTTCATTTTCACTGCTAAGGAATGACAGCTTGAGGGGGGTGGAATTCAAAATCAGGAAATAAATAATAAAAGGACACAGTTGCCAAAGGTTTCACTTAGGAAATCCCAGGTGCCTGCAAGAGTTCCATCCCCTCCTCATGTTGCTGTCAGCAATGTGAGCTGGAGAAGTGAGTGAAACGTGGTGGGAGGGAGAAGGAAACCAAAACAAATAGGACTGTAAGAAACTGTTATCCCCAGTTCTTTCATGTACATATCCTTGTCTCTACAGGGCACAAAGACACTGAGGACATTTTGATACATAAGAAAGGGCCTAAGTTAGAATATTTTCTGCCTGCTTAATGCAGAGCCAAGTTCCAGGGGACTGCATTTCCATGGGAGTGAAAATGCAGGAGAAGAACACTGGCATTGGCTCCTCACTGCAGCTTTGAACATATTTGCTTGGTGGTTTTTTTCCAGTTGATTGTTTTATTAGTGCTTTTTATTTTTCAAGTACCTTCTCATCAAGTCTGGTCAGCGGAAACTTGGCCTGGATGCGGCAGCAATTGCAAATTCTGCCCCTGGACCTTG
Source organism: Chaetops frenatus (assembly GCA_013400775.1). Taxonomy (NCBI): domain Eukaryota; kingdom Metazoa; phylum Chordata; class Aves; order Passeriformes; family Picathartidae; genus Chaetops; species Chaetops frenatus. The sequence goes on along the minus strand of VZTR01002642.1, from coordinate 112,404 downwards.
GACCAAAAGCCTTCTTCAGGTGCACGTTGTGTTTCCTGACATAGATGGTTGTAGTACTGCCATGGAACCTGGCACGTTCATTTCCATATTCCTTCTGAAGCTGCATCTTTTTCTTGTCCTAAGGGAGGGAAAAAAAAGGCTCTTGGAGCATTTGAGTCCTCAAAAAATACAGAAACATTAAGAAACTCCCTGGGAGCTGGCACACAGATGATGTTTGATAAAAAATACCCAGGCAAAGATGTTCCTGAGATTTTCAGAAGTGTTGTGCACTAACTAAAGTTCTCATTTTCCCCTCTAGTCCCACCTTGACATCACTCCTCATTAGTCCTGCCTGGATTTTCACCAGCATCCTCTGTGCCACAGTGCTCTTTACTGTGTAAGCCTGGGAATTTCCTCTGGTTTACTGCTCCTACCCAACCATGACCTGGAATCTCAGCAGAGCCTGCTCTCCTCTGATCTGAGCTGCCAGCAGGTCTCCAAAGTTTTTCAGCATCCCCCTGTTTCAGAATATGCCCTGGTGCTGCTGGCAGCAGAACAAGTGAGGCTTGGAGCTCCCCTCCAGTGCTAATCACACCTTGCAGTTGCCTCATTGCAACTCCTCTCACTTCTCCTGCATCCCCTGTTTTGATTCCCCATGTCAGTCCTTGCTGGGCCTCTCTGGTTCCTTGTGGGGAGGCACACGAAGCAAAGTCTTTTTTTTTGGCAGAAGAGAGAGCACAGAGAGGCTCAGTGAGGCTCTGGGGGAATTAGCATTGCTGCTGCTGCTGCAACGTGCCCCCTTTGCTGTGTCTAGGTGGGGATTCAGTTTTTAATTACTCTGCTCCATGTTATTGTTCTGGGTGACTTCTCCCCTCCATCACCACGCCCCAAAGATGAAGGGGAGGGATTGAAAGAAGCTGTTGCAGCCACTGGAAAGTTCACAGGAAGCAAAGAGACTGCTGGAAGAGCAGTTCTACTAGTTCAAGTTGAATGCTACTCTGGAGAATTAAATTCTGTCCTTTACTTTGCCAAATAATTCCTATGTGATTCTAGAGAAGTCAGGTAGAGCTGCAAACTGAAGTCAATTGTTCAGCTTTTAATGGTAATGTGATCTATAAAATGAAGTGCTTCATAAAAATTCTAATCCCAGACATCCCAGCTTGGGCACTGAAACAGCCTTACCCTGACCCTGGTCTTTCTATGTCTCAGGTTCTCATTTAGAAAATGCAGAGAAAAGCTGTCCCTGAGGTCAGCCAGCAATGTGAAAATCAGGGGGTTTTAAAGGTGTTTTCTGTAGTGCTGATGTTGTAAAGGGACTGAATGAATTTTAGGAATGTGCTCCTCTGAGCAGAGCTCAAATGGCAGGAAGGGATCAGATGCAGATCTGCCACCAGGTAGTGAGGATATAACAACATACCAAGAAATTACAAGCTCAATGTGCAAAAACAGTCAGTGCAGTACAGGCTGAAACACTGCATGTACAGAAGGCAAAGTGCAATTGTATGGAAATGCTGCATTCCCCTCTTTCAAAATAAGTGCTTGATTTGAAGTATAAAAATGGACTTCCTACGTGGTGAAGGAGGTGAGAAAATTGGGGGGGCGTGGGGTTAAACACAAGTCATTGACTTGGTTTTTTAACAGAGGACTGAAAAAATAGGAATCAAAATTTCACCATGTGGTATCTGAGGCTGATCAGCAGAGCTGCTAAAATTAGATCCCGGCACAGCCCTTCCCCACCTGTGCTAATGAAGGGTTTGATAGCAGCAGCAGCAGCTCCCACAGAGCTCAGTGAGAGGAAGCAGGGCCAGCACTGCCCTTCTCACTTCTTGGTCAGCCTTAACCCTTGAGGAGAGCAGAGCCTTTTCCCTGTTACCTCCCCTCACCCTTATTAGGAGCCATGATTTCAGATAATATCCTATTTATTCTCTGCAGTTCAGCTGGCTCCTGCACAGTCCAGTCCTGCACTGGGGCTGGCTCACAGGCTCACCAGAAAGATTCTGCTGATCTTAGAGAGCTGTTCAATCTCTCCACAGGGCATCCCAGAGAAAACTCCCAGATTTACAGGGACTTTTGTGACCTAGGAAATGTCACCTGACAGAGCCAGGCCTTGCCTTATTTCAAGCTGTCGTGCCAAGTCAGGAGAAATAATTATATTTGTGCTTTGTAGAACACACAGTTCTAATCTTGAAGGAAGAAGAAAAAAAAAAGCTGATATATTTTAGCTGAGTTTTTCAGACAAAATACAGCTGGAGACAAAGGTTTGACTTTGAAAAATGTAACCTAGATAGCCAAGAGATAACAGAGCTGAGAAGTGGCAGACAGGTATGTTGAGTGTGCTTACCACTGATGGTTGCTGTCTGCAGTAAGTTGCTGCTATCAGAAATCTACATTTTGCTGCTAAAATTGCAGGGAATTATCCTCATTTCCCAAGCTTCTGGCTCAGAAGGAGGGCCTCACTTCTACAGCAGCCCTTTGTAGAATTATTTCTGATTTTCTGGCACTTCTCCTAGTTTAAAAAAGGGGTTGGTGTGGTGCACTGAGATGCCTGACAAGACTTAGAACTTTCTAGTCCTCTTCAATTGATGGTCAGCTGCCCTTGTATTGCTCCCTCCCTCCTGGAATCACTCCAGACTTACCAACATCTATTTAATGGTCAGGTGAGTGCTGCTAAGGGGCATCCTTTCAAACTGAACCTCACTCTTTGGGAGGCTGTGACCAAGTTTCTAATCCTGCTACCCTGCAGCCACCACTGCAAACGGAAGATCTGCCTTAGAGGAGGGAATTCTGACAGCTCTGGGGAGGGTGGAGAAGCTGTGCTTGGGTACTGGAGTTTGTCACTTGCTGCCACTGCCCCCTGCACAGCCTGGCTGTGACCCGGGGCTGGCCCTGGCCCACCTTTCCTTACAGCTGGCTGTGGGTTCGGGTGTTTTGGTGCTGGATGCAGCAGCTGTGTCTGATGCAACGGGAGAGCAAGCAGTGACCAGTCTCAGCCCGGCTGCTGGGAGCAGGGATCGCTGAAGGACGGTGGGAGGGAGAAATCCAAGTCTGCTGCTTTTATCTTGCCTGGAGCTTTCATCAGAGCCGTGTGGAGGGACACGGCGGCAGCGTTGTCGTTCCCTGCCACAGGAGCTCCCGAAATAAACGATGATTGCATGGAAGCGCGAGGCTGGAGAGAGGCCTCGGTGCTGATTTAATGAATTGCTGCCGTTTCGGAGCCCGGATTGTTGCTGTTCCGTGTTTGCTCTGTGATGCCAGCCGGGATCGGTGCCGGGGAGGGGATGGGGAGGGCAGGGAGGCGGCCCGGCTGTGCTGTGACCTCACTCGTGTCCCGGGGGACATGAGATCATGAGTGCCAGAGCTGTGGGAAGGATTGGATTTGTCGGGAGCAGCAGGATGGCCTGCGAGTGATCTCATCCCAGCCCCCGGGGAAGGGCTCTGGCTGTTGCCAGCCCGGCTGAGAGGACTCAATCCCCATCCCCAGCTCAGCAATTAGTGATTGGCCTGCGATGACATCACTGATGACAGAGCTAACTGGGACAGCACAGCAAAATTCCAGGGGAATTTCCCCTTCTCCAGGAGCTTAGCAAATAAAAGGATTTTGACAGGATGAACCCAAATCTTTCAGTCCAGATAATGTCATTGCAGATTAAGCAGCGTTCTGGGCTCGGTTTGGCACCAGCTGTCCCTGGTGGGACAGAACAAACTGGGGGTGGCTCTAAACACAACACCCTTATTCAGGCTTTGGGGAAGGCTGACAAAAGATGTTGCCCATTCTTCTCAAAGAATGTCTTTTGAGACAGAAGCATTTCAAGCAGCACACTTCCCCTCCCTACCTTTCCTTCCCTGAGGTCTTCGGGAAGATTTGGTCTTTTTGAGTTTTAAATTCCCTGAGGGTTTCTTTTTCAGTCTTTTTATCTGTGCACTGCCCAAGAGCCAACACAAGCCTGAGGGGAAGGATGCTGGCAGACAGAATTAATTTGATTCTTTGGGATTACCTAACAAGTTGTCAGGAAGACTGGGGTCACTTTACATTTGATGCCTGTACTTTCAGGAGGGGTGTGAGCTCAAAGAGATCCAACTTGCTGTCCTCTTCTCAGTAATAATAATATCTACAATTTACATCATATTAATCCATGTTATATCATATTGATCCCATATTAACCTTTGCTTTTCTGCAGCATTGTCCAGATACACAATTTGCTATCTATCCATAACCTGCTCTAAAGTTTAAAATTCCAGAATGCAGCATAGCTGGGTCAGTGGCAGAGCCCTGTGGAGGAGTGGAGGGATATTTATCCTTGCTAGGCACGGAGTTCAGGGGCTGCACAGAAAGCTGCATCTCATGGATATGGTCCCTGCACCGTTTAACAGTGCAGTGATCAGTGAGCACCAGCCCTGCACAAATTAAAAGTTCTTCTTTTGACTCCCTGATAATGATTGTGTCTCACTTGCCTGGTTGTCTTGCAGGGAAAGTTTTATCTGATTATTGAGGAGCTGAGCCAGCTGTTCCGCTCCCTTGTGCCCATCCAGCTGTGGTACAAATACATCATGGGAGATGATCCATCCAGCAGCTACTTCCTGGGTGGGATCCTGATCATCATGTACAGCCTCTGCAAGGTGAGCACCAAAGCTCCTGAACGAGCCCTGGGAGCTGTGGCAGGAGCAGGGCAAGCAGAGCACAGCTGAAGGGATAAAGGCACCTTTTGGTTGTGGCTGTCCCTGCCCAGGAAACTGCAGCAGCTGAGGACACCACATGCTTCAGCTGCCAAAGGCATTTTGCTCCCCCAGCATGTGGGCATTGCTGAGCTGGGGAGGATCTGAGGCTGCTCACCAGCATTGCATCAGACTCATGAAGTCACTGCTGCTCTGTTAATCCCTCTCTGCAGAGGCTGCAGGGGAAGGGGAGCTGGTCCTGGGGGAGCTCCAGATGTCACACAAAGGCAGGCTGCACACACACACTGCCTCAGCTTTCCTCTGAGTGCAGCAGGGAGAGACAGGGACACCCAAGTCCTGCCTGGATAAAACAGGTCCCGTTCTAGGTCCTGGTCCGGCTGATTCAAGTGGTGAACAAGAGTAATTAATGTTTCCTCAAAAATAAGAGCACACAGTCTGTACAACTGTAAATGAGTAGGGGTGATTTAGTCAGAAGAGTCCCAGGTCTAGAAATAATTTTATTTCTAATGGTGTGTGTTCAAGCCTGCCCAGGGGCAGAGCAGTAGCTGAAGCAAGCTGTGATAAACCAGTTATTCACCCCTCTGAGAAGGGCCAGGCTTGCTCCACCCCAGATACCTGTGGCTCTGCAGGAGGAATAGAGGATGAAAAATGAGGAATAGAGGATGTATCCAAGCTGGAAGCAGCTCAGAGGAGCAGAGCAATGCTGAATTATAGTGTAGCTCTGGACTGTGTAGGAATGGGGTCATGCAACCCCTCCTGTCGAGGACTTCACAGTTCTTGTGAGCAAAATAGGCAGAGGAGGATCTGGGCAGTGAAGGGATTTGGTCACAGCAGGTCTGAGAGCAAGCCAGGAGCAGAGCAAGCAGTGCCAGGACAGGAGCACGTGAGGCCAGGGCAGCTCCCTGCACAGCCCTGCAGCCCCAGCTCTGCCCTGCTCCTCTCTGTGCTGTGGGACAGGGCTGTTGGCCTTTTCAGAGGTGTCATTGCCCAGCCCCACGGCAGCACCCACCCTCCCCTGCCCTTCTGGCAGCCCAGGTGTGCAGACCACAGGTGTGCAGGAGCAGGATTGCAGGTGCCCTTTCTTGTGTCCCTGCTTGCAGAAGTAACTCAACACCTGGGAGGGTGATGCAGTCCCAGGTGCCATTTCTTGCACCTCAGAGTGGGAAGATGCTGATGCTCCTTGGAGCAAGGGGAGCTCAAAACCACAGCTGGCAGGGAAAGGGCCTCCCCAGCCAGGGCCAGACAGAGTCCAGCAAGTGCAGGGCAGAGCTCCAGCAATGAGGCAGGCCCAGGGTGAGGATGAGGGGTCAGTCCAGGTGCTGGGGTGTCCAGAGCAGGGGGATCTGGAGTAAGGCACAGCTGAACTGGACACCAGCAACCTTCAGAGCACAGCTCAGCCATAAGCTGAGACTTCCAGGGCTGAGCTTAACTAAAGCTTCTGGGGCCAGGGCAGGGGCTGTGGGAGGAGAGCCCAGGTGAGGCTCCTCAGGGCCTGGCACAGCTGGGAGCAGTTCCTCAGGGGTTAACTTGATGTTCCTGTCTATGAAGCATTTATAGGGAGTGTTGGGGTGATCTAGATTGGAAAAGCAGCTTTATTTTGGGAAGTTTGTGTCCAGGTCAGGGTTAGCCCTGTGCACACCAAGGCTTTGCCTGGAAGTGAAAGGCAAGGGGCAGGGAGCACTGGGTGTGCCCATCCCATTTACAGTCCCCAGAGCTGCAGCTCCAGTTCCTTGCCTGAGCCACTGAAAACATCCCCAGAGGAGTGCACGTTAGCAAAGCCACAAACCACGTTAGAAAAACCACAGAAGCCAATTTGGCACTGAGAGCTTCTGTGCTCCTGGCAGAATTCCAGGGCTCAGCTCGGGCTGTGTCCCCTTCCCCTGCACAAAGGGCAGGAGCACTTCCAGGAGGCTGCAGGGACCTGCTGGGAGCTGTGGTGGTGCCTCTCTCTGGACTGTGCTGTCATGAACCTTGAAGAAATCCCAGGTGTTCACAAGCAGAGCATCCAGGTTGTGTTTTTTTCCCCTGTCCTGAGCAGAAGCACTCCCTGTGTGTGACCCAGCTGTGAAATGATGACTGCTACAACAAAAAATGGGTGAGAAATGGATGTTGGCCCTCTGAAACACGCAGCTTTTGGGGGTGCAGGGAGCTCCAGAGGGAAAGAAATGAGGGCGGAATGTGGGCTGGGAGAGAGGAGACATCAGAGCAAAGGCATTGGAGTCATGCTGGAAGCCAAGCCAGCAGGAAAAGCTGGGAATTGCACTGTGGAAAAGGGCTGATCCCCATCCTTCGTAGGAGATGGAATGTCTGAGGCCCTGGGCAGCCTCAAGTGGTGGCTGCTGAGTGGAAGCTTTACTGGAAGGAGCCTGGGAGCCCTGTCTGTGCTGAGTGGGAGCATTATTGGTGCTTTCATCTGCTTCCCCATCCACTGTGGGATGAGCTCATTGGCATTCCCTGCAGTGAGCCCACTCAATCACCAAAAACACATAAACAACAGAAAGCCAAGTGCACTGTGTGCCTGTGCAGCTCTGCAGCTGCAGCACCACAGCCTCCCCTGCCCTCAGGTGACAAACAAAGCTCCTGCTGTGCCACCAGCCCCAGCTGATGCAGGGCTGCTCCTTGCAAAGGTACTTCCCACATCTTGTTTAGTTCAGTGTCTTTCCCTGTGCTCTGCCAGCAGGTAGGGAAGATAAAGGTGATGTGCTGGATTAGGTTTTCAAGCTGTTTTCTCTTTTATTTTTTCCCCCCCTCTCCCCTTCCTTTCCCTTTCCTTTCCTATGGAAATGGGTCCATTTTAGCCCTTCCCTACTTAGTGGGGTGGACAATTGTCCCCAGCACAGCCTGGTGCCAGCCCCTCTTTGTGTCCTGTAAAGTCCCCAGTTTGCAGTCAGCTGCTCCCCGAGCTTTTCTGGCCACCCTTCCCCACTGTCAATTCCCATTTATTACATATTTCATGATCACCATGAAATCTTTTTTGGCACCCTTGTTACTTTTTTCTCCCCTCTGAGTATCCATTTGGAGAGGGTTTGCTGAGTTTCTGGACTCATACACACACACACACACACACACACAGAGACAGAGGTTTTGTGAAAATTATCTAAAATGGGATGTGCTTTTTGCAGACTTTTGACATCTGTGGCCGTGTGGGAAGTGTCAGGAAGGCACTGAAGGTCCTTTGCACCCCCCAGGTAAGGAGTTAAACCTAGAGGAGCAGTTTCAGAGGTGGAACCTTGTTCCTACTGGATGATAAAACTGAAGATTGCTCCGTGTACCAGGGCCACAGAATCAATGTTATCTCGTGGCTGGACAAGCTGGGGGCTCCTGTCAGGGATGTCAGGGACCTTTTCTGACATTTGCCCTGCCCCAGCTGTGGTGAGAGATTGTTCCTGCTCTGTCTGATTGGAAGCTCTGTGTAATGTGGATTAATCCAACTGCAAGGAGCTGACAAAACTTTGTAGTGCTGAGTGTGGGCAGGACTTTGTGGTGCCTGATGTGCAGTGACATTAAAAGAGACCCTGCAGTGCACAGGATTTATCCCAGGCACTGCATTCCACAGGGCTGGTATTCAGATCTGCTGCAGTCACTTACTATTTTAAAAGGGTAAAATCAAAGACTGTAGAGGAAAAGAACCTCATCAAAGTCTGCTGGAACTTATCTTACTTATTCCCTGGGCTTGGGCTGGTCATTTTCCCTCAGCAGCTTTCTGTTTCCCCTAAATCTGTTACAGTGGGAGAAGCAACATTTACCTTCCATGTATCTGAAGGGAAAGTGGGCAGCCTGTGTGTGCTGCTGCTGTTACTCTTTTTTTCTATTGTCTACTTGTTAATAATAATAATAATATCTCCCTCCATCCAAACACCCCTGCAAACGATGCTGAATTAATCCTCTCAGCTCCCTGTTGAGCTCATTAAATTCCATTATCCTTGCTGCACAAGTGGAGGCCCTAAAAGATGGAGTCAGCTGGAGGGGAAGAGTAAACAGGGAGCACAGAGCTCCAGAGTCCCTCTGTGCCCAGATCCCCCTTCCCCAAACAGAGTGACACAACACCAGTGTCCCTGTGGGGAATCTGGGGATAAAAAGCTGTCTTTGGGCATATTTACCCTTCCAGTCCTTTGACATGGGGGTTTTTTTTCCCCTCCTCTCTCTGACAGACCTATGGAGTCCGTGCCACCAGCCAGCAGTGCAGTGAGGCAGGAGACATCTGTGCCATTTGCCAGGCAGAGTTCAGGGAACCTCTGATCCTTCTGTGCCAGGTAAGACCCCAAAACGCCCCTGCTGGCATTCCTTCAGTGGGCTCCTGCAGTGGGGAGAGGCACAGGCAGCCTGGCAGCTTCTGAAGTCCTTTGCTGGCTCTTGATCCAGCTCCTGGGGGATATTTATTATTGCCCTGGATAACCACTGGATGGTGGCAGCTGAGCCACTCTAGGGGTGACCATGGCTGTGGGGCAGGGACTGGCACAGGCAGTGCAGATCCTGGGTCCAGAAGGTCCTGGGTAGCTTTAATACTCCCTTTTGATAACAGTGTTATCAAGTTAAAGCCATCCTGTGCATCAAAGGAGCCTCTTAGCCTTGCTGTGAACATCTGTGCAGATGTTTCTGAGCTGGAAGCCCCAGAGAAGCTGCTTTTGGATCTGCTTGGCAGAGCTGGGATTTGAGGAGTGACATTTCTGCTGACACCACGTGTGTGGAGGAGTTCTCAGCCTCTCCCAGCTGCTCGTGCTTCCTCCTTGCCCTTTTCCTGCTCTCCCAGTCTGGGGCTGGCTGCTGTGTGCTGGAGGGAACCTGGGGAGGGGCCAGTGCAGGAACGAGAGGAGGAGATAAGGGGGGAAAACTGACATTTGTGGAAAAGGGGAAACTGTGACTGCAGAATAGAGAAAACACAAGGAGCAGGGGGAAGAAAGAAAGAGGCTGTTGAAGCTGAGCAGGGACTTCAACAAAAGAGGGAACTGAGGATGGAAACGTGGCAGGGGAAACCCAGGTGTTTGTAGGCCTTCGGAATGTTCCTTTCTAGTGCTGCTATTAAAAACCAGCAATAAACCACCAGTTTTGAGAAAGTGGGGGTTATACCCCACATCCTGTGGGTGTCAGCTGCAGCAGCTGCTGCCCTGCTGGGGGTGACAGTCCCTGTGTCCCCAGCACGTGTTCTGTGAGGAGTGCCTGTGCCTGTGGTTCGACCGGGAGAAGACGTGTCCCCTGTGCCGCTCGCTGGCCGTGGAGACCCTGCGCTGCTGGAAGGATGGCACCACCTCTGCCCACTTCCAGGTGTACTGAGCAGCTCAGCTCAGCCCAGCTCAGCTCAGCCCAGCTCAGCCCAGCTCAGCTCAGCTCAGCTCAGCTCAGCAGGGAACAGGGCAGGAAAAGCTGGATGATCCCAGCGTCCCGTGCTCCTGTTCAGTTTTGTTGTCAGTGTTTCTTCCAGCTCTGAGGCGACAGAAGAATTGTGACTGGCCAGGAACTTCACCCTGGAAGGCAGGGGAGGTGTGGGTTGTGTTAAGGCAAACCCTGGGATGTTTCTGGAGCTTTCAGGGTTATGAAGTGTCTGGGATGTTTTCCTGTTTTCCTGTCTTTTTGGTATGGACAAACATGGGGCAGGGGAGCTGTGATTGCATGTGTTGAACAAAGCTTGAGCTTCACATTAGCTGGCCCTACATTCCCTGAATCCATAACTTTATAGGATCACACAGCACCTCTTCCCAAACAGTGCTTCCAAAACTCTTCCCAAGCAGTGCTTCAAAACCTCATGCCCAAAGTTGCAGTTGGAGAAATGCCATTTCCCAGCTGCCCTGTTTTTCCAGCTGATTCCACAAATGGCACGTGCTGTCACCTTGAGAAAATTGCAGGGAGCTTGGGAAGGACCAGGCCAGTGAAGCTGGAAATGACCCTTCCTTTCCCTGGGAATGTTTTTCCTCTTAAATTCTCATGATGAGGCTTTCTGATTTCCCAGTCTCTGGGGAGAGCAGCATGAGTTGGGTTTGTCTGGGTGGAAATCCTGAAGGAAGCCTGACCAGGAGCATCTCACAAACATAGTGCCCTGGACCTGCCTGGGTCCTCCAGGGAAAACCAGAGCTCTGAGCTTCAGCAGGAGCTCCTGGAGGAAGGAGATCCCTGGCAGGAATCAACAGGAATTCACCCCTGTGGCCGAGGTCTCTGCTGAGGTTCTGCAGCAGCACAAGCCCTCAGAGGGAGCTGCTGTTTGTTCTGGAGCTTTCCTTGTCCCCAAACCACCTCTGCTCCCACCCTGTCAGGAAGAGCAGCCTCTTCCCAGCTCATTGCCATGGAAATGGCTCAAGGTGACAGCCCCACCTGAGCCATCAGCAGGAAGAGGCTCCTGAGGGAATGAGGCCGTGTCTGTGCTGATGGAAACTCCACAGGGGAAGAATTAAAGCAAATGGGAGCTGATGGGAACAGGATTAAGGCTCTGCATTTCTTTGGAAACACCAGTTCAGTGTGGCTGAGGAGGAATGGTGAGAGGCAGAGTCCAAACCTGGCTCAGGAGGTCCAAGGAAGCAGAGGAGGAAAAGCTCTACTTTCCAAAACAAAGTGATGTCAAATTCTTGTCAAATGGAGAGCTAAGCCAAGGAATCTCATGTTTCTCCACAATGGGAATAACTTCCCTGTCTGTGGGATGGGGGAGAGTTCAGAAAGGCAGGAAGCAGGGTTGTCATTGGGCATAAAAATGTGTGACAGCCTGGAATATTCACTGGGAAAAGGGGAAAAGAGGATTCCATGGGCAGGCAGTTTCTGAAAGGCTTCAGAGTCACTTTGCAGTGCCAGTGAACCCAAGGATTTGTGTTCCTGCTTTCAAACTGTTTGAAAAGCTGCTTCTCATTCTGAATTTTTTTTATTAAATGCTCCTGGAAAGTGTGTTTGGAGAAGTGCAGGAAAAGGTCAGTAGGAGCCCAGCTCTACAGAATGTGTGGGATGCAACTGCTTCAAAATTAGTGCTGTATTTGGCATTCCTAAAGTTTTGGGGGTTTTTTTGGGAGGGTGGTCCTACCTTCTCCTAGAGCATGACACTTGGGCCAGTGTCAGAAAACAGCCAGGGGAAACTTCATTTCCAATGACAGCTGCTGGGAACCTGTTGATTTCCATGGGAAAACAGGGTAGGCTGTGGATGGAAATTCCTCTGAGAGAGAAAATAAAACCCAGAGCCTTTTTTTTTTTTTTTGCCATTGAACAGTTATTTTTCTTTTTTTTTTTTAATAAATTCCTTATAAATATGTACAAAGAGTCTCAGCATATGAAATTCCTTTTACAAAAGAGAGAAGCCCCATCCAGCCAGGACCAGGAGCCTCCTGGAGCTCCAGGAACTCCGAGCACAGGCCCTGCCCTTGCTTTGGTGAGGGGGAAACCTGCACAGTGACCCTGCTGGATTTACATCCCAATGGTACTGGATCAGCAAAATACCAGGAATTGGGCATTCCCTGCCTGTCATTCCCTTAGCAACACCCCTGGGAGAGACTGAGGAATTGGCAGTGGCCTCGGGACTAAGGAGGATGGGGATGGATAAACTGTGGTGAATGACTGGGAAAGGGATGCTCTAAAAACCCAGGGAATTAAATCCCACTGCAGCTGAGTTTGCTCTGCTTGGTGCCACCTGTAACCATGGATGGAGTAACTAATAAAGAGTGTAACTAATAAAGGTGTAACTAATAAAGGTGTAACTAATAAAGGTGTAATTAATAATGGTGTAACTAATAATGGCCATTTAATCCTCAGATGCTTTCAGTGAATATTTATCAAGATCCAAATGAAGTACCTTGGGAATTCAAGCACTCCAGTATTTCTCTCAGAGTGGACAAAGAAGTCACATCAAAATTCACTCCTGTACTCAAATATTGTCAGGGAAAAAATATTCACCTGTTTGTATTTTGTGGTGTAGAAACCCAAGGCAGGAGCAGCAGGTGAGGATCCTTCCCCTCCTCTCAGACTGGCTGGTCCTGAGGAAGCCCAATTCCCCTGGTATTTACAATTCCCTCAGCCCTTGGATCTGGAATTGGCATGGCCAGAGCCTCCTCAGCTGTTGTGATGAGATGGAAAGTTCAGCTCACACACAGCAAAGGTACACAGGAACGGGGCTGAGTCTGAAGCCTGGATTGAAAATCAAATTTTCTGGGAGCAAACTGGCTCCAAGGAAAAACTGTGCACCTGCTGGGGAGCTGGGATACAGCCAGGAGGGCTGGACATGGACAATGTGTGTCCAGGATTCAGTGTGGAGCCTCAGGTAGAGTCTGCCCTATGTGTGCCAGGCTCCTGCCGAGGTCCCGGACAGATGTTGTGTAGGAAAATTGAATATTAAGGCAGATGTGCTATTCTGTCCTGTTTTTCACAGGGCAGGGCAGTTTTCCAGCTGGGAATGCCTCATTCCAGGCTGTCTGTGGACAGAGACTACACCAGTTTAAACCAGTTCAGTTTGTGGTGGATTTCAACAGCAGGAACTGCTTCTGCTCATGCTGAGGCTTTAAGACCTTTATCACTTTTACTGTAATACAGAAACAGAACAAACTCACAAATCAGATGAAATTGACTCAAGGAGTGTTTGGGATTTAAGGGAATTGCTTTAGCAATGGGCTGGGCTCAAAGAGGAGTTCCTGCCTCCTTGCTCAGCAGCAGGAGTGGCATGGGATTCTCCCCCTGCCCAGTGACAGCTCCCTGCTTTGGGTGATGTGCTGGAGGTCTGCCTTGGCTGCTGCCCCTCCTGGGCACACCAAGCTCTGGGACAGGAGCCCTGGTCCCATTCCATACTTGTTTTTACCTGCTGAAAAATAACTCTAAGGGAGAAGAGGGAGGGATGTGGAACTCATGGGCCAAGCCCTGCCCTGGTGTAACCCAGCAGTCGCTGGTGCAGCCCAGAGTTCCCCTGGCCAGAGGAGCTGAGCAGCAGCCCACACCAGGCTGCTCTTTTACCTCGGAATATGGAATTCCAGGTTGTGCTGGGAGTTGTCTTGGCAGAGAACTGCTTTAAAAATTCATGAAGACTTCCCTCCCAGCCGTGTCTGCACAGACTATGAGCTCATAACTGTGCTCTCCTCGCTGCTGAAACCCGAGAGGGCTCTGTTTTCCCATCTCGGAGTACTCCCTGGCCTCCCCAGCTGACCAAACCCAGGGACTGCTCGGCTGCTGTGAGGAAACAAAAGGGCCAGAGGAGAACTGTGCCGGCTTCCTGCCCACAGGAGGGGACAGGGAATTTCCAAGGACTTCACAGCACCCTTCCCTTTCCATGCAAACACCAACCAGGGGAAAAGCAGATCTCGTAGAAAGGATAAAAACACCCCTTGTCAAAAAACAGAGGCGTTCAAGGACAGCAAGTACACCACAAAATGTAAGGCTTTGACAAATCCATACCCTCGAATAAGGAATTCAAGTTCTGTACAGGGAATTCTGGCTACAAAACAACTTCACCCTCAGTTCATGAGGAACATCCAGTTTGGAACTACAAAAGCAAAGCAAACCAGGAACAAAGCAGGATTTGGGGTACCAGACCTGCTCTGGTTTCCACCTGGGAAGCACCATAGATGGGGTTGCTCCGTGCTGGGCAGGACAAGTCTTTAACATTTTTTGCTGACTGTTTGGGGCCCCCCAGGAGAGCAATTCCCTGGGAGCTCTGAGGTTTGGGAATTTTTACAGACAAGCCTGTCCACAGAGGGTTGGGACTGAGGGAGATCAGGCAATCCCTGCACTGGGGCTGATCACAGATTTAGGGGCTCTCCTGAGCTGGGGCCTCGATGGCAAGGACAGAACTTCCTTTCCTTTTCCTTGGCTGTGCTGTTCCAAGGGAATTGAAACACTGGGAGCAGCCTGAAAGCTGCTGCCCCCAACAGCCAGGACAGCAGGAGAGCCAAGGGCAGTGCCAGCTGTGTGCACAGAGAAAATGGAATAGTGCCTATTCCAGGTGAGAAGTTTATTACATTCAGAGCTGACAAAGGTGAGGAATCTGTGGGAGAGCCTCTGAGGGATGTGACCCAGGCCTGTCCCAGGGCTGGGGAGGATGTGCAGAGCAGAGCTGCAGGGGGATGTCCCCCAGAGCCAAGAGTCACACCCACGGTTCCTGTTCAAGTGGGACTTGTGTGATTCCATACACACAATTGCACTCCCACATTCCAGGGATTTCCAGAAATTGCTATTTTTAAGGCTCTGTCCAGCACTGGCAGCACTGCTGGAATCAGCTGAGGCTCCTCCTTTTGTTAGAAGAATTTGTCCTTGTTTCTGTAGGAGACTGAGCTGGGAAGGGGTTCAGGATGCTGAGGATTACTGAGCATCAGGCCAAAACTGGCAGGAAAACGTTTCACTGGTCCCTGTGGTTGTGAGACCATCCAAAGGGTATGGACAGACAAACTACATGGAGCTACAGCACCCCTCCCAACACTGCACATCACCTAAGGCAGGGCAAGGTTCTTCACTAGGAACAATCTGCTCTTCCAGCAGAGCCCTTGCTGCTGTTTGGGAATGGGTTTGGATCAATAACAGCCAGGAAAACGCGTGCAGGGGCTCAAAACACTGCAGTGAATATTTGATAGAGGGAGAATTCAGCTTTCAGATTGCTTAGACACATTTCTCCTGCAGCAGTGGAAAATGCAGAGTCTGACTGGACACAGAGGCCACTCAGCTTCTTCCTAGGCTGGGTGAGGGGTGGGAAGTATTTCTAAAAGACAGGAGCCAAATTTCCTTTAGAAATCGTGTTCTAACATTCCTTTATGTCTTTGAAAATGCCCTCCCTGCCATGGCAGGGTCAATTTTCTGGTGCAAATATGTGAAGGTAGGAAAAGTGTTTCTAAAAAACTGTGCACAGGTTGTTGTATGTGGAAGGTACCCGAAATCTGACAGGTAGTTTTGGCTGCAAGGAAAAAAGTGCTCAGTACTAGACTGAAAAAAGCCCTTTGACTTCTAAGGCCAAGTTCTCCTGTTATCCCCTGCTCTAGATATCAGTCTGGATAAGAGTTCTCTTCCCTGGTTCACAGGATTTGGGACTGAATAAATCACTGTGCAGGAGAATTCCCAGCTCTGGAGCTGCAGGAAGTGCTGCTCTAGCAGACTTTGATGTGCACACTGCAGTGGAAAGGGCTCTGTGTCCTTTCCACCTCAGCGCCTGCTGCTTCCCAAGCTCCACAAAGTTCTCCAAAGAAAAAGAACTGCTCCAAAGAAAAGGAGTTTTATAAAGTTCTGGGGTAGATTATTTGTTTTGTCTTAGTTTCTGCAGAGATTGAAAGAAAGAAAAAAAAATAGCACCTTCTCAACAAGTCTTATTTTTTGCTATCTTGTGTATAAATATCAATAACCAAAATAGATCTTTCCTTGTCCCACGTTTCAGAACATCCTCTTGGGGAAACTGTAGCACCACAGAGAGGCAGTTTAGCCCCAGACAAATATTAAATGTAGCACCAGAGAAACTAAAGTGGTAGGAAAGCTGCTCTCCCCTGGTGCCAGAGCATGAATATTTACACACACAAACTGCTGTCCGAGCTGCTCCGCACCCGCTCCCCGCCACGCCCGCGCCGCAGCACGTTTGGAATTCTCAGCATTACTAATGTGGGTGTAGAGATTCCTCCTCATCCTGCTGCATGAACGGGGCAGCAGGGCAGTGGGTGGTGTCCAGCAGGGCCAGCAGCAGTGCCAAGGCTCGGCCTGCAGGAGCAGGGCTGCTCACAGCAGTGATCTACAGGGAATGTCGCTTACGCTCTCGACAAGGCATGCACGCGTCCACGTCTGCATACACAGGGGTTACATTCTTCTATATATAAGCAGGTTTTGTGTCTCTGGTTTGCTGCTGGGCCCTTTGAACAGCTCCTTCCGGGCAAATCCTCCTTCTCACGTCGCCCAAAGCACTTCCAGCATCTCCCACTTCTTTCTTTCTCTCCACTCGTCACAGCTGCTGCCCAGGCTCTGGATTCCCTGGAGGAAAAGGGGAAACAATTTTCTCCAAGGGCACAGGGTTTGCTCCAGCCTAAGAAAGCAAAAGAATGGGGCTGGGTGTTAATTATGTTGATGCACTGGGTACAATAAAAGCTTCTTTTAAATTTATGCTTGAACCCTCCTACTAAATTTACGGACAAGAAGAGGCGTGGAATTTATGGGCAAGATGGTTTGTGGCTCAGACAGGAGACGATGCCTTTGGCCCTGGGTACTCCACATTTCTGGGGAGCTCTCCTCCTTGCAAGGCTCCTTTTGGGTGCTCCATCTTCATTTACATCACGTTAACGAAAATGTGATCTTTTAGGGAAGCCATTAAATTTGTTCCAGGTAGGCAGTGGGGTGCATGGAGTATCACAGGAGACTGCAAGAACCCACTCATTCCTGGCTCTGCCACTGATTACATTTGTGGCCTCGGGCAAAGCACTGCTTTCAGTTCTGCTGCAAAATGAGGGCACTAATAACTTCTTTGCCTCACAGGTGGGCTGCGAGCCTTAATTAATAAAGTGCTCAGAGAAAGGCACCCATCTAAGTGCAAATTAGCAGGAGAGGTGCCCAAGGGGCATCTGCGATGAAATTCCCATTTCCCAACATTTATCCCCCAGTCTGTTTGCTGGGGCAGATGCCATGGATGTCTCGCTGGCAGGCTGTGACAATGAGTGATCCTATGAAAACCTGCACGGGGAAATCTGCGGGGATGCGGTGATTTCACCGGCTGGGAGAGGGGAGGGGGAGCCGCTGATGGTGCAACTGCAGCAGCTGTGAAGTCACAGCGTAATTAGGGCTGGCCAACAGCTCCAGGGCAGATACTGAGCTGCCTTACTCCCGAATCCCTGCCCTTCCTGCTGTCCTGCCCTGGTCGTGCCGGTGGGAAGGTGGCAGGAGACAGCCTTGGGATGGGCTGAACCTCCGGGGAAAGAGGCGAATTCTGGTGCTGCCACGGACTCTGAGCAGAATCACAGAGCATCCCGAGTGAGAAGGGACCCACATCAAGGGGATCATGAGTCCAACTTCTGACTCCAGGACACCCCAGCAATCCCACCCTGTGCCTGATGCAGCCTTAGGGCTGTGACCATTCCCTGTTCCAGCCACCTGGAACGGCTCTGGTTCCTCAGGAGAAGACTGAAGTGTGTCTGCTGTGTCGCAGCTCCTGCCAGCTGTGCACAGGATGTGGCAATTCCAGCCTCTCCCTCCCTCATTCCCAGCCTTGCTTTCTGGTTTCGAGGAATCTGAAGCAACAGTGGGAATAGGTGGAAGGAGGAAAGCTGGGATCAACCACCCAGGGGTGAAGCACATTTCCAATCTGGCTGTGATCAATCCTAGGGCTGCTGCACCTCCCTCCTCCATCTCCCACATCTCGCCTGCCCTCTGGAAGTACTGCAGTGTCCTGAAGTGGTTGAGCAGAGCTGCTTGGCTTTTTTGGCTGAAGGTAAATAGGAGGTGTTTGCTGTGTGGGAAGGGACAAACACAGCTACCAAAAAACCAGCAGCTGGGCTCAGAGAGCCAATGCAGAGCTGTCAGGGATAGCCCAGGGCTTGGAATGTGGCCCTGCTCAGCCTCCGGAGCTGCACGGCTGGGACACAGCCCTTCCTGCATCCCTGTGTGCTCAGGGACAGGCTCACAGCACCATGGGCTTCTCCAGACCCGGGAAACACCACGAGGAGGGGATCTGGGTACCTGCACTCCCCACACAAGATGCCAGAACTCCCCAGAGCAGGGCACAGCCGGGGCTGTGACGGTGGCACCGAGCACAGGCTGGCAGTTCAGAGCAGCAGCCTCCACTCCAGAGGTGAGATATTGACTCAAGTTACACTGGAATAAAGAGTTCAGGAGTTGATTAAAGGATTTCCTCCACAGCAAAACCATTTAATCCTTATTTATTATTTCTTCTGTAGCAGCACTTCCAACTTGCCAAGCTCTGAACCCTTGTCCTGCTGTGCCACCCACGGCTGGCAACAGATCATCCGTGGTGTCACTGTATTTTACAAACTGTCTCTCTGTGTCACTTAATGTATAGAAAATCTATAAAAACCTGTAAAAGTTGATAAATCCTAGAACATCTTGAACTCCAAGCGATAAATCTGCTCCAGGGCAGGCAAAGAGCTCAGCACAATGTTTATGCATCTCACAAGCCCCATTCTTAGGGCTTAAATGGCTCTTAAGTTTTGCATCAGCCTCGTGCTGGCCTTCTGCAGGAAGGTGAATTTCATGGAAAGAATAAAAGAGAACCCCAGAATCCTGGCCCTGAGCCCATCTCTCAATAAACCAATTCTGAATATCCTAGGCTGTGTTAAAGCCATTTCTGGGTGCATATTGGCTGCATTGCCAGTATCTGACTCATTAATGGAATATACTTTGAGCCAATTCTGATCTCATTTACAGCACCGTAAATCCAGGGCAACCCAATTGACTCCAGTGGAGTTACTCCAAATTTCCCACAATAGGCACTCAGCAGACAGAGCAAAATTTGGTACTTTGGGTCTGCAAAAGGCTGAGGAAAGCCAAACTACATCTCATTTGTACTGGGGTGGATAGTAAGTTGGAAAGAGAGCCAGCATATCCCTTCTGCAGAGCTGCTGAAAAATTGATTATTTTATGTGTCATTCTTAAAAGGCTGAAACTTTGGGGGAAACTGTCCACAACTATCAACATTTTCATTTCCTTATAAAATAAATTACAGCTGAGCGCAGTGTCTATTGGAAACATGGATGGGAGCGATAAGAAAAAATTCACTTCCTTTGAAATTTTTTTTATGAGAACTGACGTTCCCTTTGGTGATGTATCCCTCTCTGCCTGGGCATTTAGGAAGATTTTACTCAGAAAGTTGCTCTCAACCACTGCACAAATTAAGCAATAAGGTTATGAGACAACAAATCACTTTGGCTGCAAAACCACCTCAGCCACATCCCGGTGCTTTAACGCACACAGGCAGCTCCATTTCCTAATTATCTGGAATTCTCCAGCCTTATCCCACAGCTTTGCCAAAAAAAACAAGCTGCTTTTCTTATGGATGCTGAGTGGGATGGGCATGAAACGATTCAGGTTAGGGGGTCCTGTGTCTCTTCTCAGCACTTCTCTGACTGATCTTTATTCAGGGAGAGGAGGAGAAGCCACCTTTGGGCAGCACCTGCACGAAGCCGTAGCAGAGTTTGGGCTCCCGGCTCCGGCAGCAGCTGGAAAAGGGAGTTCTGCTCAGGGCTACTGTGTCAGCATGGAACCGCTCCATTTAAACGGATTACACGGGCCACTCGCTTGGCACACGTCCCACCGCTAATAAACAAAATAACAGTTATTGATATATTGAAAGGGGAAAATATATCCAAAGGCTTGGATCGCTGAGGGCACGCTGGAGGCAAGGACTAAACGAGGCACAATCGCTTCCTGTCCTCGCACAGCAGCAGCTTAATGAGGGAACAAGGGCTGGGCAAGAGCCCTGTCAAATTCCCAAGCAGCCCCATCCGTGTACACTCACACTTCATTAGCATCTCCGCGGGAGATGGAAGGGGAACTTGGAAGTCCAAAAAACAATTAGGAGAGGGTTCAAGAGTACTAGGGAAGAACTGGGAAGAATGGTGTGTTCGGGAGATCTTTGCATAGGAAGACCAGGGAACCCAGACAGCAAAAAAATACATTTGGGCTCCAGTCTTCACACAAAGACTGTCCTGCTTGGCCTCAGTCCACCTGTGGAATGAGCCATTTCTGGGCTGCTGTTTGTTTGTGCAAACTCTGCTGTTGTTTATCAGGAGAGTTAATGATGAAGGTTTTCTTTATGCAATGTAACTGTGGGGCTGGGGCCAGGGTGGCAGGGACCTTTGGCTTTTTTTTTTGAGCAGGATGATTGCACTGGGAAGGGCTGGCTTTTTTCTGATCCAGGAGGGTAAACAGAGCCTGCCTCTTTGTGTAAGGGACACACACGGGGTGCACGAGGCTGGATGTTTGTCCTGGTGCAGAACCAGCTCTCTGCATCTGCACCGCCTCTGGTCCTTCGTTTGCTCTGCTCTCCTGCTCAGCTCAGTGGGACACCTCCAGAAATCTTATCAACCCAGTTTTAATACAGATAATTAACTGCACTGAGACTTTGGACAGAGTGGCTCTGCATGAACCTCGCAGCAAACAGTGGGGGGAATTCCTGGCAACACAGTGGGCACGGAACCAGGCTGGTGGAGCTGGCAGGGACAAGTAGGGTTTGATTTTAATACACTGCCACTCCTGAACTAACAGAGCGAAATGCAAGTGACATTGTATGCCAAGCTGGCACCTGACAACTATACTTCATGCCCTGGTTGGATGTTTCAAGGTGATGTCAGATTACATATTACAAAAGTGCCAGTTGCAAAGCATCCATCCCCAAATCCCAAGCACGGTCCGCAGATGCAAGTTGGTCACATGCAGCGGCCCTATTCCTGCTCTCACTGCCATCACCCAGGGTTGAGAGAGCAGGAGGGGTTCCCTGGAGCACAGGATTATTCCCTGAGCTGTGCTGTTGTGTGAAGCCACACGGAGCTGAAGGAACCAACCTTCTGCCTCAGAAGTCGTGCGTACGCTCACGGCAGCCAATGCTGCTGCCTCTTGAAAAAGCAGGAGGGGAACTCGAGGAATAACCCAAGCTGAAACTGGCCTTTTCCTCTTTTCTCCATTCCTTCTGCAACCATCAGATCACGAGACAAAGGCTGGCTCTGCAGGGCACTCATTAACTGAACAAGTTACTCTCCTCTTGCCAGCCCTTCTATGAAATCCCAAGATCACGAGTGTTTAGAGACTGGACTTCCCAGCTTGTTGCAGGACAATGTTATTGTCACTGCAGAGTTCTCTGAGGATGGCAGAAAAATGCCTGTGTTGTTCAGAAATACTCTGCTGAGATAATCAAACACTGTCTTACCTCATCTCCAAGGCTAACCCAGCTCGCTGCACTATCACTGGGGCTCTGAGACACTGCAGACTGTCAGAAACCTCCACTGGTGGGAGCAAATTACTACTCAGGATGAAAAGATTATTAATGGCCAGAATAACCCAGGAACCGAGGTGAAGATGACACAGTTAATTATTCTGGGCTTGCATTGTATTTTCATCTGCAGCTTGGTCACTCATGCCCTGGAAGGGTGGCAGGAGTGGGACAGGTTGCACACAGGGACAGCCAGGAGAGTGTCACCAGCCTGTTCATCGCCACAATTCACACCTTTATCCCTGAAACCATCGCACAGCGGGAGCTCCTTTTCAGCCTTACATTTGTATCTGTGTCCAGGAGCATTTGGAGGCAGCCCAGCACATCCTGTCTGTCTGTGGCAGCCTTTGAAGCCGTGGGCAGGACGGTCCTGCCCATGGAATTTGCCTCGGAGGCGCCCGGGGTAACGCTTGGCTTTTCCACAGCCTCTCATCAAAGCCATTTATAAGCAACTGGTGGGCAGAAATGAAAGTGAGGACTCCAGGATCAACAGCAGAAGACATTGGGGAAAAGAATAGTGTCTGCCCATTAAGCCTTCACAAAAATTAAGACTCCAAACAGCTTTGGCCTCGTGGGATTGCCAGGAAGCCTGGGCTGACTGTGTGCATGGATCACCAGGGCCAGATAACAGGCTCCCTCTGCCAGCCCTGCTCACCTGCCACCTTCTCTGCTTGGACTGGAGTGCCAGACTGGGCAGGGAGGAAATTCCCTGGCTTGTTAGAAAGAAAAGGACATTTGAGCCATTAGATAAGGGAGATCACTGCAGTTCCCCCTTGGATTTCAACTCCGTTTGTGCTCAGAGAGGCCAGCAAGGCAGACGGGTGGGTTTGCGTCCAAACACTGGAACCAAACTTGCCACAAACTGACGGGGAGGGAGAGATGTGTTTGCCCTGCTCCTGACCACAGTCCCACACCAGACACCATCTCTGAGGGCTTTGCTGGGCACAGCCCTGCAGGCACCATCCAGTGCCTGCTTTTATAGAAATTGAGGCTTTGATTCATCAAAACCCCACAGTTCTGCTCTGTTTTTGTTTCAAAGAAAGCTTTCCAAAGATGACCAGCGGAACCTCCCACCAGACACAGCAGTTGTGGCTCAGATGGATGACAACAATGCCCCCCCGCAGTGTGCACACAGTGCAAACACACAGATCTGCTGGAAAACCTCATTTTTAAACTCTCTGATAACCCTACTTCCCCTCCACACTCCCCTATCCAAGCTGGTGGGGTATCAGTGCACGCTGAAAGTTAGACCTGCGCTGAGATTGTTCCCTGAACAGACAGGCACTGCGGGGTGTTTATGATGCAATTTAAAGCACGCAAAGGAGAGCCCGTGCTCCTGAGGTCTGTGGTGACAAATCCACGACCCAAACAACACTACAGAGCACCCAAAATCCCTGAGGCGACCCCATGTATGCTCAGTATCCCCGAGTGCTCCCAGGGCTGAGGGCTCAGGGCTGTCCCCACAAGCCCCAGAGCTGTCACCAGAATGACAACAACGAAGGTCACAGGACTAGGAATGTCCTGCTTCCCTGCTGCTCGTTTGCTGAGTGGCTCTGGAGCACAGAACCAGCAGTAACTGGGCTTGGGTGCTTTTCCTGGCCAGGGGCTTGGGACTCCCCTCGGGGAAAACCCCCAGCCCTGAGCAAGGTATTATCCAAAACACAGAGCCAATGTCTCAGGCTGCCCCACTGGAGAGTCCCGTGGGGACCATTCCACCACCCAGTGACCTTAGCGATGGGTGCCCCGCAGCACCCGTGGGTCTAAAGCTCACCAGGGCATGGCAGGACACAGGTAAAGTTCCTCCACGCAAAAGAGGGCTGGAGGTTTGGCAGGCGTGGGTGTGCGCGGGCATCCTCCAGCTCCCAGGACTGGCAGCCAGGACAACACGGGACCTTCTCGGATCCCCTTCCCTCCGCGCCGCTGCCGGACACGGAGCTGAAACTGCCCCAAGAGAGCATAGGTGGCGCGGGCAGAGGGGAGCCACGGGGGTGGAAGCCACGAAAGTTTGGGGAAGAGGAAAGGGAGTTGTTTGGGGAGTCCTGGGAAAGGGGGAGAGGAGAGGGGGAAAGTGGGGATGGAGGGGACAGAGCCGAGGACGACAGTTCGGCAGTGCAGGGAGACGAAGAGAGAGGGGAAAGGAGAGGAAGAGGGATAGGAAAAGGAGAGGGATCGGTGCGACCCGGCAGCACGAGCAGCCCGTGGCTCAGTGTGCTGCCGCGACCAGCCCCCGCGGCCCGGCAAGGCGCGGGTACCGCGGACAGCGCGCTCCCCCCGGCCCGGGCCCGGCCCCGCCCCCCCCCCCCCCCCCCCCACCCCC